>JALKAD010000004.1:195350-207675 GCA_024500015.1 Ulva compressa | reverse complement strand
TGAACACGTTAAGATTCCCAAATCAAGAGTCAGATCCATTCTCCCGCGCACGCCTGGTGAGTTGGAGAGATACCTATGCACAGTGTACCAACTTGCATTGGTATGCTTGTTGTCCAAGATGGTATCGCAAATCACTGCCATATCCAAATGTCACTAGACAGCCAAAATTTGCCAGCGCGCCAATGCCTCAGATATTAAAACACGTTAAGATGTCCAAATCAACCTTCAGAATCAAATTTATGTACAGCCCTGGTGAGTTAGAGAGATACCCATGCACAGTGTACCAATGCAACCCCGGTACCAACGCGGGTGGGTACTCGGCTCGTAGCCCCTGTGGGCGCGCCGCTATAGCTATAGCTATAGCGCTGCAGGCCGTCATGATTTCGATGGCCAATTTCGACGGCGCGCGGCTGGTGACACTGTCGAAGCTAGCGCTATAGCAAGGCCTTGCAAGGTAGACCCGAGGCCTCGCGAGGGTCGCATCGATATCACAAACATTCATGACGTCATGAAACACGGCATGGCCAGCCGTGCGCGAAATGGGCGCTATGTGGACTGCGAGCAGCGAAAATAAGGCGAACTTGTGGGTGCACGTCTCCCACGAGATGACCCGAATTCTGGGGAGATATTCGGACGTGGCCACGCGTGCCAGTGGGCACAACGTGCACGAGGCTGACATCATCGGATTGACGTCAGAAGCAAGCATGCAGATGATGATCATTATCTGGTGCTCGTGCGGCGCGGGGCGTTAGCTATAGGTATACGGCGCGGCGACGGCACCGCCGACCACTTGGCGTGTACATGTGGGTATGCGCAAGGCGGGCTTACCTCGCTCGGTCAACGTTGCAAGGCGTCAGGCCATGCCGTGGGGTCCCATGGGGGCGGCCTGTGTTTGCTAGTGCTTTGGCAGCTGCAAGCGACGTTTTCTTAGCGCTGCGACCAAGCTTGCACAATGCGAGCAAGCTTGCACGTGTCCCAAAAAGCCCCCGCGGGCCCCGGAAGGAACCTCGCACCGCGCACGACCGCGCACGACCGTGTTCGAACACGTTAGAATTCAATCACTGCCACAGCGGGCTTTCGGAGCTGTCAGCCAGGCAGACAAGGGCATGCCACATGAGGCACTTCTCTGGGCACATTGATTGAAGTTTCAGTGACGTCTGCCAATCATGATGCTTTGGCTTGACATGACATCGGCCAAGCAGCAGTGACCTGCACCCACTGACAGCACTGGCTGGTACCTATGTCTGTTGACTGTCCTGATCAGCTCTCTGAAGTGGTTACACAAGAGTACATGAGTGGGACTAGAGCTGCCAGAGCCGCAACATGCACACGACCTAAACATGAACTACTCACAGACTGCCACCACAGGGTACGACAGCAGCAATCAAACGCATCCAACATGTGCACCAGGACTGGGAGGCCAGGGACATAATGAACACCCTGACCCAGCACCCAGAGTCAAAATGAACCCCCTCACATGAGTCAAAATGAACCCTGCCCATACCCATGCCGACCTCGTGTATGCATACATGTCCTTGCATCTGCTGGCTAGCATGTGAGTTTAGATGTACATTCGCTTGGTGCACTGGATCGGTTTAGATGTACATTCGCTTGGTGCACTGGAACGGAGCCCCTCGATGTAAGAGTGCACACATGTCCGCATTGCACACATGTCCGCATTGCTGACATGTCCGACAGAGATCAGCTGCATGGCCCAGCGCACAGACGCACCCCTTGCGGGCTGGCAACAGGGCTACCACTCCTAAGTCATCCCTTGCCAGCTGTGGGCCTCTCGCAGCCACATGCCGCAGGAGTGGCATAGCCATGTGTTACACTGTGATAGATCAAGGCCTAAGCAGCGCCAAGGGAGCAAAGCAGGGTTTAAAACAAACAAGCAGTCACAAGTGGCATTGCAATGCCCTGTTCTGGGTTAGGGCCTGCATTATGTGGAGTCCCCATGCCACACCTCCTTGTTCCACTGGCAGTAGTGCTGCGGCACACCCGCCTAGCATAGGTGCCTCTCCAGTGGTGTCCCACCAGTCCTAGACATGACCACTACTGCCGCACTGGTACGTGTGGGACACAGCTGCACGCCTGTACCATTCCTTGCCAGTCCAGACAGCACGCAGCTGCAGCTGCAGGTGGCCACAGACTGCACTGCATATGCAGCTAGTAGCTTGTAGCTATGCGCGAAGCCCGCAGAATGTGAAAAAGTGCTCTGCCAGCCTTGAGTTCCTTCTCCTGGCCTGTTCAACCAAGTTGGTTCTTCGCTGCCATCTGGGTGTCGCCACGTTGGCTGAAGTGGGCGGGTGCGTCTTGGCCAAGCTCAAGCAATTGGCCAAGCTTGTGCGGCTCGGGCTGTAGCGCCTGGGCATCACCGGGCCTGGTGGCAGCACAAGTTGTTGGAATTTCATCCCACACTGCTCCCGGGTTCATTCGAACCTTTTTCACCTACATGAACTTCTCCATCAAACACGCCCTGCTCCTGGTCCACGTGGAAGTGGTAGTACACGTGGTAGTGTTAGTAGCTGCACCCTCAAGCTTCCAAAGTTTCATCCATCACATGGCCCAAGATTCATGTGGCATTCCAACAGGCAGAGTAATCTAGCCTGCAGGTATAGATTCTGGTGGATTCTTGGCGCTGGTAACAGCCTTATCTACACCCAGCAGTATATCCCAGAGCCATCTCTGGATTGCTCATGCTGCATGGGGATACAGGATCAGTACTGCTGTGCAGCTGTGCAGCGCCTCACTTCACAGCATGACACAGCATGCCACAGCATGCCACCGCCTACCACAGCAGCCTGTCCTCGTGGACCTGCCCACCACAACAATCTCAGGGGCCGAGGATGACCACCACAGCACCACACCATAACAGCCCACCCAGGAGCCACTCTGGGAACACATGGGGAGCCTTGCCATGCAACACCAGGGCATCGCACGAGGAGGCATTGCAAATCGCATCTGGCCCTGGCACTGCTGCCGAGGGGATCCTGGGCAGTCTGCTGGACAGAAGTAACTGTACAATATTGCTTTGAGACCTGCAGGCGGATTGATGCAAGACAGCTTCATGTCATGCACAGTACTGCAATAGTTGATCACAGGGGCACAGCAATCACTGGTGTGCACAGTTGCACCTCAGTACAGAGCTTGCATACCACTTTGCACAAGATAGCCTGTGGTAGACTGTGTACCACCCGCAGCTCTGCATGGCTGCAATCCGCAGGTCAGTGCATGCTGTGCTGTGCTGTGCTGAGCTGTGCTGCCAGGGGCTTCAGATTCTCGGACACGCTACATTGGCCCAGCATGCACCAGGGCAATGCGCGGGCAATGAAAGCACACCAGCAGAGAGTGTGGCCAACGCAGGTCCATGTGGCGGGCGTAATTCCATGGATATCGGTGCATTCATCACAATAGCGTTCTGTGGCTGCATGCGGCGGAACTCAAACTGGTGCTGTGTGCTGGCTGCGCAGCGAGCATCGAGCATGTGCCCCCCCGGCCATGGGATATATAGCTAGTACCACTCCCCCCGCCATGAGATAGGTAGTGCCAATCTGCAGCTGCAGCAACCTGGAACTCAATTACGTTGGTTGGCAGAGGCGAGGTGTGCACCACACTCATCCACCATGTTTGCACCACGTGCAAACGGGTTGTGGAGCAGCATGAGGAGTGTGGAGCAGCATGAGGAGTGTGGAGCAGCATGAGGCTCCATGCATGAGCTGCCAACCAGTGGGCCAAGAACTAGAACCCCGGCTGTGCAGAGCCGCGTGTGCTGGATGTGTGTTACACTGTGACAGATCAAGGCCTCGTAGGGAACAAAGCAGGCAACAAAACAAATACTCAATCACAAGCACCGTGGTGGTGGTGGTAGCACGGTCCGTCTGTATCAGCTGCTATGTGGGATGCTGTGTGTGCTGTCCCCTGGGCCTGCGCAACGGATCAGACTTGCACCTGGCCTATACACAGCCTGGATCTACAGCATTCTGTGCAACACACTCCGGCAATGTAGTCATACATACTCCGTTTCCATACACCGACTGCTGGCTGGAGAGTGGCCTGAATTCAAACTCAATTCGAAGCCTTGAGGTCGGAATCTAGAGCCAGCTGCAGGTGCAACTCTAGATCTGCCTCCCTTGCGCTCAGGACATCAACTTGGACATAAACTTGAACAAGGTCATATGATGTGTTACACAGTGATAGATCTAGGACCCAGCAGCGCTGAGGCAACAGACCAGGTCATATGATGTGCAATATATGGTGTTGATAGATGTAGAGGTTTGATCGTGATAGACACAAATTCCTCAGCTGCAAAGCTTGGAGCATGTGAGAGGGTTTCCACGCAGTTTCGATCAAACCAACATCGCAATCACGGAGAAATAGTTTGGTTTGTTTGTATCACTTCGAAGAATTCTGTCATTTTCATCCCTGGAACATCTGACTCACTGCATGCAAATGCACACTCGTCCCGCACCAAAAACTGCGTGCACAGCACATGCATGATCACTTGTGCGGTGCGCATACATGGACGTTTCCGTCCGAGATAGCTGTCGCATGCACACAGCCTGACTCACTGTTGGTAATGTGCACAGCTGGGGTGGTATGTTGGCTTTGGAATTCATGCACGTGCACCATGCCGACGCTGGCCGGGTACCCGGCGGATGCCACGCCATGGATGTCGCCACAGGCCTGCTAGTCTCACCATGAGCTCAGGATGGCGAGCTGCACGCGCCCGCAACGCTTGGACGCGCTCTCATGCGGCCGCACCGCCAAGGTGCCGATCCTCTAGCTAGCCAAAATCTGTCACAAGCAGTCCAAACGCAGTCTCCGCGCGCGGCCGGCGCAGGTGTGACCATTTGCGCAACGTCGAGCGTGAATTTGCGTTCGTGAGATGTTCGCGGGACGCAGCTGTCAAAATGCAAGCTTATGATACGGGGGTTTTCGTGCACGATTCGCATGCTCACATTGCATAACGAAGTACAAGTTTGTGGCACACCACGCGTCACGATTGGGCATGCACACGCGGACAGCAATATGTGCTGTCAAGTTCACGTACACACCAAGTACTGACGATTGAGCTGTGCTGATCCATGGGCATGGTTGCGGATCAGTCACGGATGCCATTTGGCGTTTCAACGGATCAGCAGTCCCACTTAAAAATATATTAAAGCCTCAGTCCTCAGCATCACGGGTTTTGAGCGTCTTATGCGTGTGCTCACGCCTGGCCTACGTCGTCATTGCTGATCAGCATTCAAACGCCACGTGCTGCAGCTACGTGGCGTGCAACGGACGGATTGTCAGCACCACTTTGGGTTTCGGGGGTGTGGCGATTGGTAACGGAAAGGATCCGTGTCCGCACGAGTCCATAGCATGCAACCTAATGGCACAGCTGGCATGCAGCCTTGACATAAACACGATAGCAGGATATGCCCTGCGTGGTGGAGGCTTGAAGTCTCGCCAAAAATGGCCATGCTTCATTGACGGCTGTGATATCGATGTTGACTCCAATCGTAGCGCCACATGTGCCTGCGACACATGCATTGTGGGTGACGTGTTCCCGTTGCCGCCAGCGCATGACGCACCCAGCCGGATGACTGCCTTGTACCGCTAGGCCTAGCAACACCGGCACCCTTCGGAACAGCTGATGTGTTTGCCACGCAGCTGAAATTTCTTAAGGACCACTAATCTGAGTAGGCAGGCCAATCCCTGCTCGTGTGCACCCCTGGGGCCGTAGTCCATTGAAGTTTGGTGTGTCACATCTTCTTACGCGACAAAGATACATTCACTGCTCTATCGGGCATGCATATCCGGAACTTCTCACACGTTTCAACGCGCCAGCTCGTGTTTGCACTCATCGTCACAAGCTCAGGCCGCATGCACGGGTCCAAGCGAATGTGTATACTTCAACCGCTGCGACAGCCTGCACGCGAGCAGTAAAGCTGGACGATCACGACCCCTGCCCTGCGAAGTCGTCATAGTGTCCAGGTACAATCCATCAAAAAAGTGAAAACGTGGCTAATCGGCTGCGGTGGCGTTCGGAGATGAGCACGAGGTGATGGGAAGAGCTGCACTCGTGAGCGCAATAACAGCTACTAGTTCACTTCAAGTCTGAATACAGAGTAGAGAAAGGTCAAGGCTGCCATGACTCGGCTCTGGAGCCCGGAAATTGCTCGTGCGGTTGCGCAGCATACAAGCATGCCAGGTGCGTGTGCATGTTGACCTCGTCGTTCTTAAGCTTCACCGTACATCACCGCACCACTGTCCCGGCGTCATACGTAAGTGATCTCCAGTCGCATGATAGCGTTGGTGATAATACATGTGTTTGACATTCCAGTCCATCATAGCTGTGCACGTACGCCTGTGGACGCTGTCGTGGCACCGTTACGCGGGGTGTCGGACATGCGCAATCCTGGCATGCCGCGAGTCCGTGAGGCTCAATACTTTCACTGCGGACTGACCTAACACAGTGTAGCCTAAATCTACTCAAATTGTGTCGTTTGGGCAGTCCTCGATGCGTCAGTTTCCCTAGTACGTGTTTGGGCGAGCGTTCTCAGGCTAGAGATCTCGAGCATTCGGTATTGTCATCGCTCGCCAGCAGAGCCTGGGCCTAGCAATGTACAGCGACGCAGCCACACGCGGACTGCAGCATCCATACTGCAGGAGGCCTGACATGAGGGCATCCAGGTATGTGTTTGCGGCGCGCTGTCCCCGGCAAACGTTGGTCAGCAGCAGTGTGCCGGTCGAGGCCATGGTCTAGATGCGCGTAGGCACAGCCATGACGAACCGAAACCACGATGCACCACGTCAGACGTGTATATGCAATCGTCTGCTGTACGGCCGTGGCGTCACCGCGGGGCTTGTTGTGCAGGTCTGGCCGGGCGCCAGTCACAGTTTGTTCGGTACGAAGGCTTGCACGAAAGCAAGCTTTCCGAAAACGGCTGGGTCCAGGCCGACAGCCTCTCCGCGCAGAGCCACATGCAGGCTGCCTCAAATGCTGCAGAGGCGACACCCGCCGCGTCTCCTGCAGACCTTCCGCAGCAGGTGCAGTTACAGATTGTGGAGGCTCCAGCCGAGTTCTGTTTGCCGCTGAAGAGCGATCGGCAGTTCAAGCCACAGTTTCAGGTCGAGGTGCGGCGACCTCTTTAACAATTCCACCTCTCTTCCATGCAATTCGCGGTTGTGCATGCACGCGCGCTTACGAACGATCCAAGGGAAAGTATGCATAAGCGAGAATGGCTGCGTCTTGAGGTGTTCGTCATGCACGCGGACACTAGTTGGTCCATGACCAGTGTCGATTGATAGTTGGTCCATGACCAGTGTCGATTGCAATTTGCATAGCCACGCGTACGATAAGCAAACAACACGCCTGCGCCTGTACCGCTGCGCGCTGCGCGCTCCAGCTGGGACTGTAGCTGCGCGTAGGGGTTAGGCTCACCGCAGGCGTCCTAGGATCACAGCACCCGCCGCAGCCATCGTGCGGCTCCTGTACACCATATGTGTCCGATTCGCCTGGTCAGCGTGCCACTGGCCATGGAGTGGTTGCGCACATGCTGCTGTGACCACGGACCCGTGCGCGGTCACTCTGTTGTGCCCGCTCTGAGTGCGCGCATGAGCGCTGATCGCTCGAGTTCGCGGATGACGTAGCTGTTGCAATTGCGCCATCGTGAGCTGCGCTGCACTGCAAACGGACACCGCCCGTAACTGTGCAGCATCGCTGCGCGCTGCCCGACTTTGGGGCAACGCAGCCACCCTAGCTATAGGCCTGCGAGACATGGTGCAACTTGGTCTGACCTGCAGCTGGTGCAGCTCAGTCTGACCGGTCGACTCCGTCGGCTGCAGCAGTGCTCAGCAGTGAGCCCCAGTGCTAAGATTCTACTCAGCTGAGCTCAGGCCCCTATGACTACAGTCTACCACATCTAGAGCTTCCTGCATGAATTCTGCTGTGAGCTGGTCATCCACTGTCCATTAGCATTGCACACAGATTGACACATTCTCTCACCCCAACACTGGCCATTGTGGATCAAAATCCAACTCTCATCCGGCTCCCTTTGAACAAGCCTCCTTCAGACAGGCCTAAGAACACAGCCCACATGTACAGGAATGCATGTTCATGTGCACGCATCTGAGACACTGGCCTGTTGACACTGCAGCAGAGCTCTGCAGAGGTGCACTGTCACACTGATCCCCAAGACCTCCAACATCTGAGACACTGGCCTGTTGACACTGCAGCAGAGCTCTGCAGAGGTGCACTGTCACGCTGATCCCCAAGACCTCCAACATCTGAGACACTGGCCTGTTGACACTGCAGCAGAGCTCTGCAGAGGTGCACTGTCACACTGATCCCCAAGACCTCCAACAACTGCCAGTACGCTGCCAGTGGGGTGGGCCAGTGGGGTGGGCCAATGGGTGCACATGCTCCCTTGCAGATGTGGAAGTGTGCATGCGCAGCTGTCCATTACTGGTAGCCTGCGGTCGTCCATCACTGCTGGGTCCATCACTGCTGGGCGTGCGCAGCTGCATGGTGTTTGGCACTCCATGATCATGACTGCCCTGGCATGCTGCATTGTCTTGGGCCCAGGTGGGCAGCTGGGGGGGGGTCTACATGCAAGCTTAGTGCTTCTGAATCTGATACCATGACGTCCAGCATTGCAACTGTCCAATCCACTGACTTTGATCTGTCCCAGGTCTGGCTGTCCCAGCATGTGTGAGCACCCAAATCAGTTTGGCCAGACACACAAGATATCCAATAGATTACAATGGGTTTGCTGGTTGTGTAATTGGGTGAGACTTGGGTCTGGAGGTGCACCATATATCTGCTATATAGTGATGGGGGTGCAGGCCATCCCTGACATGCCCATGCCTATGGGTGCCCATGTGTGCCATTCTGGAAAGAACACAGAATGGCAAGGACTGCCCAGGCTACAATGAGATGTGCGGCCTTGCACACACTGACATGAGATAGAGCATACTGTGCCAGGGATAGAACAGGTTACAACATGGTGAGCACAGGAAATTCCTTCCTGCAGCCAACATCAGCCGCCAGTCAGGAACCTGACTCAGCCACTCATGCACACACAGCCAGTGTCTATGTCCAGGCAAGCACTGCCAGCTGCACAGTGTAACAGTTTTGTTGTGATCCCCACTGTGCCCCCCCCCTGGGGCGCTGCCAGGGCCCTGATCTATCACAGTGTAACACGGTGAAATTTACAGGACAAATGACCCAGGCAGGGCTCACAGTACAGGAACTCCCTGTCACAGCGATGTAGCATGAATATCTGCACACCACATGAGCACATTAGCAAAAGCTCACGTTTTCTGCCTGAAAACAGTCCATTGAAAAAAGTCCATTGTGCCCACCCAGTGTGCAGCACCTGCATATAAAACATTACCTGCACCCTGTATCATGGTGCCGACAGGTGTCCACTGCGTGAGCGCATGCCCAGCTGCCCTTGTACGGTATGGCAGCGCTGCATGCTGCGCCCAAGCTGCCACGCCGCAACAGTCAGGCGCCAATGAGCTGGCTGACGCAGCGACCGGTCCAGTCGCAGCGACCGTTCCCCGTCCCGGCCCCCAGCGTGTGCAGAACCGTCGAGCGTGGCTTGCAGGTGCGCGTGATGAACGGCGGACACATGCGGCTGCCGCTGCGCGTCAAGGCGTTTGCAGCCTTCCAGGACGATCTCTCCGAAAACGCCGGCGAGTGGCTCCCGCCGGAGCTGCGGCCGCAGCCGCAGCCGCCGGCGCTGTGCACGGCGGCCGCCGCCGCTGCCGCCGCGTCGCTCGAGCTCAAAGGCCCCCGCGTCTCGTCCTACGTTTTCCAATCCCCCTACGTGTGCCCCCCTCCCCCGGACATGCCAGCATTGCGAGCCGTGGATCGCTCGCGGTGCCGTGGACGGTGCGATCGTGCAGGGCATGTGTGCGCATGATGATAGGGTGTGGCATGGGTGCAGTACAACCATGCCCGTGACAGCAGCGACGGCAGCACGGGCGCGCAGCAGGACGGCGCTGGCCGCGGCCCTGCTGTGCCGTGCTTCCCGTCGCGCTGCCCGCGCGCCCGTGCGCCCCAGCCGCCGCTGCGCGATGTGGAGTCCCTGTGGCCACGCGACGACGATCCTGACCTCGCGACGCCGATCGACCTCGGCTCTGTGAACAACACGTTTGTGGCGCGCTATGACTTCAAGGGGCTGGAGTTTGCACACCCGACACGCATGGTGCGCCTCCGCCCGTCCTCTGCAGATCCGTAGATGCCCTGATCGCGGTGGCCGTGGCACAGCACGCTGTGCAGCGTGCGCAGCGGGGCTCGTTACCTGGCACTGCAGTTCGTGCCAGGCCGCTCCTGAAATGCGCCAGCACGGGCAGCCCAGACCGCTCACACTTGGGGCTGATGCCCAGATAAACTGGGACCCAGGGATGTGGCCCTGACTGGCTGCAGCCACTGGCAGCTGGCAGCCGCATTTACACTTGCATTCACATCTACATTCACGTTGTATGTCAGGCCTACCTGTGCACAGCAGCATCCAGTGTATCTTCTACCTCTTTGACAGTACATGTAGTCAGGCCTACCTGTTCACAGCAGGTCAGCTGCACAAATTCAGCCTCATGCACGACACTGACAAATGTTCCACAGAGCTCCACAGAGGTGCAGAGCAGTCAGCCCTGCCAGATATGCCTGTCAGGCATATCCATGGACCATGGTAGCAGTTGGTGGACCATCCATTGTCTCATGTAAGCCTATCCCCATGCATAAGCTGCTCTGCCTGTAAATAAGTTTCAGAGAATCGGCACTTCGCATCTGAGAAGAGGCAGAATGTCCCCCTTCTTCGACAAGCTTGGCGCGCAGGAGCTGGTATGGGGCGAACATCGCGAACCGCAGCTGATGCATGGCACCCAGCACCTGTAGCCACAGATGTGATGTTGCATGCATGCCAAGCAGACCCATTGCGCAGACTTTCACCCTCTTCATTGTACGTACGGATTCCCGCTTCCGCATGCATTCTTCATGAATTGCGCAACGGGCTTACGCTGGAAGCACATACCAACTCATGCACGGGCTGGCTTCGGTGCATGCCTGGGTTTCATGAGCATGCTAAGGCTTCAATGCATGCTGTAGCTGCTCCACATCCATGCATGCCAGCGTTGAGACCTCTCAGGTTGAGAGCCACGTATGCATGCAGTTGCTACATGCATGCAATTGGTCACCGCTTCCCATCGCGATGCAAGGCATGCGCCTGCATTACCAGATCCCAGGCAGTGCAGTTGCAGGCAGTGAGTGGTAGCAGAAGCAGTAAGCAGTAGGCTTATCATCAGACACAGTCCTGCAGGGCCCTCCAGGGCACCTCACTGCTGTGGGGCACCTCACTACTGTGGGGTCACAGTAGCATTCCTGCTTCCCTGTTGCATGCTACTGACACATGCATGCCTTCACAATTCCTATCCCCCCAGGCAGCCTTACTAGCTACACTGTGACAGATGGTTGGTTGCTGTCATTTTAGTTGTTTGGTTCCCTCCTGTTTCCTGTTCCCTGTTTCCCTCGGCGGCATTGCTGAGGCCTTGCTCTATCACAGTGTAACACTGTGACAGATCAAAGCCTCATCAGCCCACTGCAGATGAGACCACTGATGGTGCAGCAGCACTCTCCCCTCTGCAGGCAGAATTCACCACAAATGGAACCCACTCCATTTGAGTGAACTGCATCTGTGGAGTGGATGAGCACTCTGTCGCACTCTCATGATGCACCACAGTGACACTCATTGTGCACAACTGCTCTGACTCCGTCACTTGGGCCTGGTGTCTGGGCCAGACTGCCACTCACTGGGCTCTTCAGGTTACTCGGTTCTTCGGGTTTCTGGGTTCTTCAGGTTACTGCCTTGCTTTGTTCCAGATTGTGTGACCACCTCTGGTCCCAGCCATCTCTGTGCTATCTATTCTTTCTCTGCTGCTTACAGATAGCAAATCTCACTGCAAACCATCACTTGTGTAAGCTCCTTTGACAGGGCCATGACATGCGTCACAGCTGTGCATGCGATTCCCTCTTCCACAGTCTGTCTTCACACAGTACTTCCAACGTGCTGCATTGTGTTGGTGCAGGAAATCTGCCCCTGATCCTGCTGATTCACTTGTCAACCCTGCAGAATCTACTAGATTCCCCCTGTACACCAGTGGACACCAACCACTCCACATGTAGCCACATGTAGCCACAGTCCCAAGGCGCCAGTGCAGCATGGAACTGCTGTCTGTCAGAGCTTCTAGTTGCCAGCATAGCTATACCATCGTCGCTGGTATAGCTATGCTAGCAGCCACTTGTGCAAATTGCATCCTCCATAGCATTGCA
>JALKAD010000004.1:180294-195250 GCA_024500015.1 Ulva compressa | reverse complement strand
TCCTCCATAGCTCGCCTGGCAGTTGTTCAGCCTCGTATCCACCGAGGTGGATCCACGTCATATCTACTCCACTACAATTCGCAGTTCTAGAACTCTCCACATCCCTGCTGGTGGCTCATATGTGCTGGTGGTGGCCCAGCACATATGAGCCACTTCGTGTTGTGACCCTGCTCATGCTGTTTTTAAGAACGGACTGCCCATGTTGTTTCTAACAACGGACCAAGTGAGTGCCTCATCAAGCGCCGCCACAGCGCTCCCAGGCAGCAGATCATGCTACAGCTAGGCTGAGCTGGCAAGTCTCCTCACATGTGAACCAGGCTCCCCACCTTCTGCCGACCCCAGCACCCAGCACGCACTATGCGCAGCACGGGACACATGCTGTGAACACACCACGCAGCACGGCTGCACACAGCCGCACACCTGCCACGGACAGCCTGCTGCATGGAACACTCTCATCTAACCTAGACGAGAGTGTTGCGACGCTGCGTGTTTCCACAATGCAGTTCCGACAGCACGCATGCCCCGGTTGCTGCCTGACGCGGTGTGCTGTGTGTGCAGTGCCCGGTACAGCTCATCTTTGCGTGCCTCATCGGCGGCCGCGACCTTTTGTACACTGTGTACCAAGTCCCGACCATCTCCATCTGCCGCTCCGACCAGCGCATGAAGGCGCTCGACCGCCTTGCCATGCCGCGTGCTGTGTACGCGGACATCGAAGAGTTCCGCGACCGCAGCGCGCTCAGCGGCCGCTCCGCCACGGACTCGGCCGCGCCGGCGCGCAGCGCCATGCATGCGGCTGCCGTGCCGGTGGACCGGGCCTGTGCGGCGCGCACGCAGTTCGACAGTCACACGCAGGGTGCGCAGCCGCAGCACGGGTGTCACTATGCATGTGGTAACATCGGCTGCTCTGAATGCATGGGTGCATGCACCTGGGGCCTGATCAGGCCCCAGGAGCTCGGGGCACTCAGGCCTGAGTGCCACATCTCGGCTGCCACCGGATTGTTCGCTGATCCTGTTGCCAACATCCATCACCCACGCGTGCATGGTGCCAGACACCTGCTTTCCGACTGTCAAAGTAGACCAGGCGAACACGGCAGCCAAGCGTTCATGCCGGGTGCAGATGCGGCCGAGCAGGCCTCCAACAGCACCACCGGACCCGCCGGCAGCCGCCGAAACTCCCTGTCTCTGCCGACAAAGCGTGCGCTGGTGGACCGCGGCGACGGCGACGCCGCCACAAACATCGCGAGGCCCCTGCTGCGCGTGCCGCCGCCGGAGCACGCCCTCGACGACACGACCGACACCGGCGCGCTGCCCGGCCTCGGAACCTTCTCCGAGGAGACGCGTAGCCCCCGCGGCCGCCGCGGCGGCCCGCTTGCTGGGGGCACCGCCGACATGGAGCACTGCACGCGCAGCACGATAGAGGCGTGCACAGGGGGCTCCCAGGAGAGCGGGGATCTGGCTGATCGCCTTTTTGGCGACCCGGCTGCGGTGCGTGCTGCGTGCTGTGGCTATTCGATGCCATGTCGTACATACATACATGCACTGACCTGCACTGGCCTGCGACCTGCCAAAGTGACTAGGCTGTGTGTTACACAGTGAATAGGCTGTGTGGAATGCAATCCGCGCGACAGCGCTGGCCGTGATGTCATGAAACATGATCATGAAACATGAGCCACGTGGACAAGCTGAGAGCATGGGCAAGCATTTCAGCATGCTCGGGCGAGCAAGTCATTATGACAGAGCTTGCTATCCTGGCCGTCTTGGCATATACAATGGGCTCTGCTGTGCAACCATGATCGCCACAGGAGCTGACACCTTGGAAACTGTTGTTTTCAAGTTGTACTTATCGATATCCAGGTTTGCGGTTCGTAAGCATCGATGTATGTATACTTTGACATTGCGACACTCGTGATGGTGATGTGTATCATACAAATGTTGGTTGTATTTTTGCCGCATGGGGACAAGTAGCACGCGGGGATGCGTCGTGGTTCCGATTCCGGTGTGAAGGGCGCGCTGTGCGAGTGAGAAATCCACAGAGCCCAATTTCATCGACGTCTGATCGAAGGCGATCTTATGTACGTATACTCACAATATTGACATTTTTACTGAAAACCAAGTTATCAACACGCATCGTATCGCATTTCGTCCAATATCTGATGAACTGTCACGTATGTATCTGTGCGTGCACGCACATGAAGTGTTGCAAATGGTGCACTGGTCTGGACACCACGCGTCCCGTGTGTGCCTGCAGCGCACATGAAGAAGGACGGTGTATGAATGCAGCTTCTATATGTCTGCAACGCCACAATAGCGTGCCAAGGCCGTCGTCGCGTCACCTTGCAGGCCAAGATATTGAATGGCCACGCAGCGTCCGGTCAGCAATGCGGCTGTGCACTGTTGCTCCTCCTCACGGTGACCGAACGTTCGCGGTACACCCGCGCGGCCGCGGTACCGGTGGGCCCCGGGCCAACTGGGTGTTTGCAATATTGATTAATTGGGAGTGGTCCACTGTTGTGGCCACCGGGACAAGGACAAGGACTGTTAGCAACCAGTGCTCATCGTGCTCATAGGACTACACGCGCGCGTCCTCATGATCAACTGCCATGCGCATGCCTGCCTGTGGTGCACCTTGACCACGTCACTGTGGCCCACCTTTATATGTACTTACAATACTATGTTCACGGAAGCCAAGCTTCATCATCGTGCTTGACAAATGTGCTGACTGAACGCCCAATCTTGACCGTCCAATCCCGTCGTCGACGACGAGTGCGTCTAGCTATAGTAGTGTCGAGGTAGAAACAGGCATGTGCGGGTTGACCCTTGTGCGAATTTGGAACGCGTGGCGTGTACGGCGCTTGGGCAGGGATTCTCCGAAGATATCCCTATCAATAGGCCTGGCTATAGCGTCGACGTCGACATGGATCGCCGCGGGCGGCCTGCCCCTCAGGGGCTGGCTGGCAGGCTGGCTGAGAAACGTTACAGAGTTGTGCTACACTAGCAATTGCGGATCCATGGGGCAGCAGTGCTGGATCTCAAGCTGGCCACGGCATGTCATGACATTCGAAATAGTCACGGTGCATTGCAATGCAGGTCAGCCGCGCATGCCGTAGATAGAACCTGCTCGCGCGTCACGATGGCTGCGCGCATGCCTGTAACATTAATATTCGCATCGTACCCCCCTAACGTATGCGAGAAACGTTAGGGGGGTATCTCACATTCGCATCGTGCACAGAGTTTTTGCGCGCGTCAGCTCGGCCGCACGCATCCCGTCACTAGCAGATGTAGTCACTCCCCTAGGCCTGGTTATCTGATGAGAAACCTCATGCTCCGCATGATGGTGCATGATGGTGGGGACGACATCTTGTACACGCCACTGGTACCCAGTCACATCGGTCACTTCGGCCCGTGCTAATACGTAATAGCCTAGGTGGATATATAGCCCTGCCATCCGATGCTTTTCACTTCAATTTCATGCAATGTAAGACCCCACACAAGGCCCCACACAAGACCCGTTGCCAGGGAAGTGTGGCACATTTTCGGCCTCATATGGCCATTAGGGGTAGGAGGTAGGTAGGAGGTAGGTGGGAGGTAGGTGGGAGGCTGCTAGGTGGTTAGTGTGTTCGAATTCATGATGTGCACCTGCCAGTGGGCCCATCTGCAGCATGCTGCCCACCATGTGCACCACACCTGCCCACCAGCACTGCAAATGTGTGTGCATCTGCATCTGCGTAGCAGTAGCAGCAGGCGCCAGTCCAGTCCAGTCCAGTCGTGCATGTGTTCACCCTCCATGTGTTGCTTAACCCTCCATGGGAGCAAGGCCGATGGCATGCATTGCGTGATATACGATTTATTTATTTATTTTTATGTATTTGTTTCATGTATGTGTACTAGTACACACAGCATTCACACACTTGATGCTCACATTGCATGATCTGATGCCATAGGCCCTCTGGCAGAGGGTGATCCAGTCCGGAGAGTCAGATCAGGATGAGGCTACAGGGCCCTGCAGGGCTCATCATGAGATACGTTGAGATACGCAGAGAGATACAGCCACAGCCACAGCCACAGCCACAGCCACAGCCACAGCCACAGCCACAGCCACAGCCACAGCCCACCAAATGTGGCCATAGCTCTTGCTATCATATCTAGTGGTGCCACCATGGATTGTCCACACGCATAGTAGGGTCAGGTACTAACTGGTGGGAAATGGTAACTAATGGGAAATGGTAACCGTGTCGCCTCATCCCACCTCATCCCACGGAAACATGGTCAGAATTAAATGACTCAGAAACATTCCAACATGCAAGGGACGCCTGCAGCACACAACAGACTCTACGTGGCAAGTGCCTGGTGGCAAGTGCCTGGTGGCAAGTGCCTGGTGGCAAGTGCCTGGTGGCAAGTGCCTGGTGGCAAGTGCCTGGTGGCAAGTGCCTGGTGGCAAGTGCCTGGTGGCAAGTGCCCGGCTGAATGTGACGGGTTTCTGGATCCAGGTGCCTGTGGTTGTGTCTGACGTGTCCGCAGGGGTGTCTGAGACGACATGTGTGTTCCAGGCAACTGCTTGAAGCCAAACTTGGATCCCTATTCTGTCCAGTACTCGTCAGCCCTGCATGGCCCTGTGGATCTCCAGTTCACCTTGCACAGCATGCTGCAGCATTCACATGTGGGCTCAGCCTAGCAGCAATGGCAGTTGCGTATCATCACCTCCAATCTGGATCTTGGTGTGTGATACTAGTACTCGTATGCTGGCTGGGCACCAGATGCCTCCTGGGGCTGGCCAAGTTTATCCATGCACACGTGTCCACACGTGTCCACACGCATTGATCCCAGTTTTCACACAGTTTTCACACAAAGAGCAGCTGTGTCACTGTGAAGCACTCCCACTGAACCAACTGAGCAAATGCACACACACGTGTATGTCTTACATACCACAAGAACTCAGCAAACATACATCTACCAAGATGGCACATCTGTGCACAGCTTCAAGTTGGCTTGCACACACCTTGGTCTGTGCTGTGGACGGG
The DNA here is from genome assembly GCA_024500015.1 of Ulva compressa. Taxonomy (NCBI): domain Eukaryota; kingdom Viridiplantae; phylum Chlorophyta; class Ulvophyceae; order Ulvales; family Ulvaceae; genus Ulva; species Ulva compressa. The sequence goes on along the minus strand of JALKAD010000004.1, from coordinate 190,232 downwards.
CTCTGCTGGGGTCTGCTGGGTTAGCTGAGGGGATTGCTGCATCAGCCAGTGTCCCACTTGCACAGGTCAAAACACCCCTCTGCCCGCCATGCAGCATGCAGCATGACCAGATGCAGTGTGCCAGATTGGGTGTGAAGCCACAGCCTGCACCAGATTGCAGTGCTAACCACCATGCAGAAATTTAGACAGGGGAGAGTCAAATGTGCTGGAGGCTGCATGTGAAATAGAAAGCACAGTCAGCATGGGCTGCCACAAATCCAAACCTGCTCAGTGACAGTTGGCTCCGCGCATGGCACCCAAGTATGGCTGCATGTCAAACAGCAGCCAGCCGTAGAACAGAGCCAAAGAGGAGGCAGGGCTGTGCGATGTTGCACTGCAGGTAGTCCAGCAGCCATGAATATGCATGACAAGCAGTGCATGTGTTTTACACAGAAATGAAAGCAGCGCATGTGTGTTACACTGTGATAGATCTAGGACCCAGCAGCACATGTGTGTGAAACATGTTCATGGAGGAGGGACGTCCATGGTGTTCCTCACACAACCACAGGATTCGCAACCTGTATGTGAACAACATACAATGTTCCACCACACATGCCACAACAGTGGCACTGTGTGTTACACAGTGATAGATTTAGGACCCAGCAGCGCCGAGGCAACAGACCAGGCAACACGCAAAACAGTGGCACTGTGTGTGGTTACAGAGTCGTTATGCGCTAGTCATGCCAGTGGCACATCCGACGCACTACCTCACAACTCAGCAACCGGGCGGATTCTGCCCGCCACAGCTGCCTTTCCAGACACACCAGTCATGATCTGCAAGCCCATTCTGAACAACAGCGCGTTGCCTCTACACAGACCTACACTCAGTTCTCTTTTCACATTGGTGATGTACTGCGCCCGATCCTGTATACCACACTCGACAGCAATATCAGCGAGATACTTCAGATGCGACTGTGCACTCTTGCTCAACCTGCCAAATGTCTCATGCGACAACGCAACAAAATCGTACGCGTACGGATTATAGCGACGATAAGCAGCTGCCTTGTGCTTATCGCGCACCGCCGCCGCAGCGCCATCCCCACGGGCTGCCGCTCTGCGATACGTCTGCGCCACAGGGTCAATCACAGACACATCCGCAATGCGGAGCTCGCCGCTGGGCGGAACACACAAGATATCCCCGATTTTGTCCGCTTCCGGCACCACACGTGAGGCCGGCTCGGCATCATCTAGCTCCTCTGCCTGTGCATCTGCCCCGCGCTGCGGCCGACCCTGCCCCTCCTGGCCTGAATCCCTGTGCTCAGCACCCTCCGTTGCATCGTTGCCCACATCTGTGTCCCTACCCGCAGCGTTCCATTTTGGCATTTGCTCGTGCGGCTGGTGGCCCTGCGGCTTGTGATGGTCTGTCTGTTTGTCTGTTGACTGCTCTGTTGCCTCGGCTGCTGAGTCCTAGATATATGGCAGTGTAACACAGCACGATGCACAGCACAGCACGACACACAGCTCAGTACCAGCTGGCCTGCCGCCCGATCTTCACAGCTCTGCAGTGCCTGTGATTATCTCTGCACTGTGAGTTTCCTGGCCCAGTCTCTAGCCGACACCTGCAGATCTGCTTCTATCGCGCGGTAGTTGCTGTGTAGTTGCTGTGTGTTGCCCCACGCTGGCACACTCTGGAGGCTGCAGTGAGGCTGCAGTGCGCTGTGGCGGACAGTCCTACACCCTGACAAGTCTGACTGGCAACCAGTGGCTGGGTGCGGCCATGGAGTTTGAACAGTGCACAGATGCATGCACAACTACAGTATACATCTGCCCCCATGCCCGTTGACTGTGCACGAACGCGTCCAGCCACAGGCACTCGTGCAGCACCGCCGCTGATTGTGGTGCACTGAGATGGGTCGCTGGCTGTGCAGATGCAGCATGTGCTGTCTCAGGAGTTTCTCCGGCAGACGGTGTTTGACGACTCGGAGGCGGACGCGTGCGCCCTGCAGGGTTTCTTCAACGCCCCCGCCGCAAGCTCCCCCTGCCACTCCCAGCGCATGCCGGCCGCGTCTGCCGACATGCATGCGCAAGCAGCCGCCAGCAGCGCCGCCCTGACCGCAGCCGCCCCGCAGCCACACGATGTCGAGGCGCACAGCAGCGGCGTGGCCGCGGCGGTCGCCGCCTCAGCGCAGGGCTTTCCGTCTTCCGGAACGCAGCGCGGCACGCCGAGCGCGCCGCACAGAGACGGCGGCGGGTGTGAGCCGCCGCTGCGGCGGCACTGCAGCGACGTCCCGCCGTTCATGGCCGATGTGGCGCTGCCGCTGCAGAGCTTTAGCAGCCTGCCGTGGGGCGGCGGAGGGCCAGCGCCGCAGACGCAGCCGCAGATGCAGCCGCAGACGAAGCAATGGAGCGCGACGTCCCGAGGGGGATCCCCGGCGCGGACGGACACCGGCAGCGACATGCGGCCGGTCGGCTCTGGTGGCACATGCCAGATCAGTGCGCATGCGGCGGGCGGTGCCGTGTACGGCCACAGTCACGTGGAGGAGGTTCGGCGGGTGATGAACTCTGTGCCGGCGATGCCGCCGCCGGCGCCACTGCGGCCCCAGGCGCCCGAAGGCATGACGCAGGAGGACGTGTACTCCTTCATCAGCAGCGTGTACGAGGCCTCCGGCCTGCAGAGGCCGCTGCGGCGGGAAGACCACAAGGTGAGTGCTGTGCCATGGTATGTGCCATTGTATGCCATGCATGGTGTACGTACGCCTGTGCAGCCGTGTCATGGACATGTCACACAGAGCGCTCGCGAGATAAATGTCAGCATCAGCGGCGCAAAGGAAGCAACCACATAAGTACAGCACAAGCCAGTGGGCCTGCTCATGCGTCGGCATCGCGAAAGCAAGGCACACGGCATGCCATATGAACGGGGCGTCAGGTGGACCGTTGCGCCTGCCAGTTCTCCACATGTTCGAGATATGCTTGTGATTGTTTGTGGTGTACCGTGCTTTCGTCCCTCGGCGCTGCTGGGGCTTGGCATCTATCACAGCGCAACACACAGTCGAGACATGGTGGCGACTTCGCGTGTAACTACCTTGCCTCAGGCTGCACGACATGTCATGACAACACTTACAACGCGTCACTCGCGTCACTCGCGTCAATCTCGCGCCGCAATTTTCAGCGACCTGGTTCCAAACAAAGTTGCGCCGTCGCTGTTCGACTCACCGCACTTGTGCAACCGCAGTTGTGTAACGACTGCATTATCAGGCAGCACGCGTCGCCAGACTGGCTACATCATGGTCGGCTGACTAGGCGAGCCTATTGCCGCGTAACAGTGACCAAGAGCTCGCACGTCCTACCTCGGTTTCGGAAGTTCGCACTCCGGCCGCTAGGATCAAGCTTGCGTGAACGGTCGGGCTTTCGGAACGCACGCCCTGGCCGCCCCCAGCTGGCCGTAAAATTAAATTAATAAATAAATCGTATATCACGCCTTAGCAATGCATGCCATCGGCCGTACACGGCTGCACGTAGCTACAGCTCCACCGTTCAGTATTCGCGGCCCCGCATGCACCGTGATGTGAGCCTGGTATCATGTTGACCTCTGCTGCGATCTTCCACAACCAAGTGCACAAAGCATTCGCGCTCTGAGCAGATGCTCTGGGCGGACACCGAGTTTCGTGGCGTGCCAGTGCATGGCTGAGGTCACTCCATGGCGACACCTGGAGGATTCAATTGATTGATTGATTGCGCATCGTGCCGGATCTTCGAGCTGTGTAGGCGGCCGCGGTGCATCCTGCGGGTGGCGGCCCTGTCGAGCTCTATAGCTAGCACTGGATTGTGCACCCCTAAAGCCACTTCATCCTACCTGATCAGGCAGGCCTGAGCAGGCATGGTCTACCACGCGGTTCATGTGCACAGCATGCGTGCAGCATGCTCTTGACTGTTCAGCCTGGCTCTGCGCTGACTATAGCTCTGACTGCTGGTGACCTCCTAGCTGCTAGCTGTTGCTGACATGCATCTCTAGAGATAGCTGCCATAGCTATAGTGACTCGACTGCCCATGGTGGCCGATTGTGACCCCTGCTTCAAGCAAGTTGCTGTTCGGATCGCAGCCACGGAGTCGGCCATCCTGAGCCGCAGAGCAATCCTGTGCACCGCATTCCCTAGCACACTGTGAGCGTTGACACACCAGTGTGCACACTGTTGTGTGCATGCACATGTCACACAGAGCCGTCCACTTGTGCTGGTAGTACGTTTTGTAAGCGACCGCACTGCATTGCACGCGACACGCGACACGCTAGGTCCCCCTCTAAACTCCACATGCATTCCTCCACGTGCACCATTCCCCCACGGCCTGTCCAGCCGGCCGGTCCACCATTTAATTGGTGATTACTTGGTGTAATTAACATTTGCATTGGTGCTCCCCCGAATCCACAACATGAAAAACATCCTCACAATTCACATGTGTATACACCTCACCGCCCCCCCCGCCCCCCTTCCCAAACACCCCATGGCCAAATACCAGTCCTGCTGCAGGCGCTGTTGTCGCTCGCTGGCTTTCCGCCGCTGGCCGGGTTTGACGAGGGCTCGCGGGTCAGCCGCCGGCAGTTCGCGGCGTTCAAGACACAGCTCCTCGCCGCGCTGCGCCTGCTGCGCACGATCAGCACCCTCTGGGACCGCACGGACCCGTGCATCATCAGTGGCTTTGACATGGACCGCGCGAGGGCGGTGGCCGCACTCGCGACGCAGCCGGTCGGAACCTTCATCTGCCGCTTCTCCATGCTGCAGCCGGGGAGCATGATCCTCTCATGCAAGGCATGCCTTCTGCCTGTGGCCCCCTTTCCCCCTCTTGGGATAGGCTACGCTTGTCTGCCTTTATATTCTACCACTCTGTGGAGCATGTTCCTGTATCGTTTCTCACCGCTTTGGGGATATCCTATGCCTTGCGGTAGATTTTTAAGACCCAACTGCTTGGAACTGATGTCCACGGCATATTTCTGTGTGTGTATATGCCGTTCTGAGCATGCAGAAACGGCGCAGGCGATATTCGTGCTGTACAACCGGCCGCATTGCGCAACTTGAGTGCCGAGAGCAGTGCTTGACCAAAATTTAGCATGTGCAGTCAATGCATGCAGCGCGTGCTGTGACTGCTCGCCACGTGTGCAGGTTTCTCCAGAGACGATAGGTGTCCAGGAGGGCCACGTGGTCCACCTCACAGTCTCTCCTAGCGACATGGACCGCGCTCGCGTCAGCCAGCTCATTCTCAGCCTGCCCCTCGCAACGCATGTGCTCGATGCACACGCGGACCACCGCGTCGACAAGCGCACGCTGCTGGACGGGGGCTGCATCAGCCTCAAGAGCGCGTTTGGCCTGCTCTCTGGCCACGCCGGCGCAGCAGCCGGCGGCAACTGGCCGAACCCTGGCGCGCGCAGCGAGCATCCTGGTTACGACCCGGACTGCAGCCACGGTGCCAGCGCAGCCATGTACTCGGTGCCGTGAGCGGCAGTGCTGTGCGTGCTGTGCGTGCTGCGGGGAGCAGGATGGACATATTTGCAGAGGAAGACTATGATTTACTGCAGTTCCATGGCCTGTGCAGGCATCTTTGCCACCTTGAATACCGTTGCCCGTGACGAGTTCCGAGGACTTTGGAGGTTTGGGTTACCTTTGCGGTGGAAAGTCAAGGGGGAGGGGCGCTAGAGCGCATATGGTAGAGGGGCAGGGTCCAAGCGTAGCGCGCAACTGGCCATGGCGGCCGGCGGGGGGAGCCTGACTGGGCGCGGAGTGAGGCAACTTCTCCGCGGTCCCTACGCTGCCATCAGCGCTCTACCGACCGACAAAGGCACGGTTCGGTGTGCCTCTGCCAGCGCCAGGAGCGCGCTGCGCTGTGGAAGATAAGCGGGTGGCCCACCCGCAGTGTCGGTTGTCCGTTTCTTAGTGGGTGAATAATTGCGGCCTTGCGGCACATGCGCTGCGATGGGCCATGCTGTGCGCGCTGTGACAGCGCAGCATGCGGAGCCTAGTGCCGCGGCTGATGTGGATTTTAGTCAAGTGGCTGAAGGAGGCGACATGGATTGAAGAGCTGAAGACTGCCGTGCCCGTCACGGCCGCCATGGCCGGCACGGCACCTGCTGCCGGCGCTGCGTGCTGAGGCATGCATGGCACAGCCCACTGCGCAGCCATGGCGGCGCGTCACGGCTGTCGCAACTTGGGCGTGCGCAGCGCAGCGTGCGCAGCATAGCGACTGAGCAGGCTACTTCACCTCCCGGCCGAAACCCTGGCGGGGCACAGATTTCGTGCCTGGCACTCTGCTGGACCCCGCCCCTACCTGGGGCATGGTGATAGTCTGATCAGGTCGCATGCATGCGATGTCATGCATGGCTGGCACGGCTGTGCCAGCTGCGAGTGTTTGCTGACGGTCCTCGTGGTAAGGACTGTTGGCGACTGCAGAGTGTATACAAGGATGAGGCGCCTTCGTCAGGCGTACAGCACATACACATCCATGTATTTTGCGTGTCTGTGTTTTTGTCTGAGTCTGTGTGTGTGCTGTGCTGTGCTGGGCTTTCTGCAAGCTGCAGACGGCGCGTCGTGGCGCGCGCTGTGCTGTGGTTGGTGACTGCAGTGAGTGTGGTCCAGCCTGAGGGCAGTGTCGTTGCTGGGAGGCTGTGCAGCATGACGTAACAACGACCATGCATGTGTGCTGCACTGCTGCTCACACGCATTTCGAATCGGATCCGGTGTAACGACTGCGAGTCAGAATTGCTCGTGTGCTGCACTGCTGCCATTATCTCACAATTTCTCATAACGTAACCATCATGCCTATCGTACGGAAGTAAGCCGAGCCAACACGCCTGCTCACACACGCTTTTTTTTTTTGTTGATCGCACGTGCGTCAGCAGATGCCTCTGGGGTGGACCATGACCCGATGGACCATGAAGACACCCTCACCACGCGCATGCAGAAGGGCATGCAGAAGGACGTCGACACTGCGCACAGCGTGTCTCTCCACCGATCACACATTGCAGGGTGATCCCGCGACACAGCACGCGCAGCAGGCTGCAGTCAGGGTATGCATGGGGACCTGCTGATGTGCAGCTGTAGCTAGCTACAAGCTGTGCGGCCACACGCTTTGAGCAATGCCATGGCAATGCATTGCACTAGCGCGAGGGGTGTGCAGACGTGCCGCAGGTTGAACATTCGTACGCGTATATGCGTGCCGGCACGCACAGCTGTGTCGGCGCGTCATGCAGGATGCACCGCTGACAAGCAGCCTGGTTGAACGTGTCGGATGCACAGCAGCACCCAAGCATGTTGAATAGGGAGAACGGTCATCTGTGCACCGTGCGGCCGAGCAGACGTGGAAGTCCACACACTGAACACTTGACGTGATGTGTACGTTCAACTTTGTGCACACATGGCTATGCATTGATTCAAGTGATGCTCGTGGCCATGGGCCTGCCATCCTTCTGCAGCCATCCTTCTGCACGCTCACAGATGTCACATGTGATGCCTGCGACGCAACTTTGTGGGCTGATCGGTCAGCAGAGGCAGTGCACTGGCGTGCCCTGGCTCCTGGGTCCCGGTTCGCCAGAGATGTCAATGGCCTAATCGGCTACGGCAAGTAATTCAATTTACATTTACATTTACTGGCTACATGTAAGCTCACATTTGTACATGCATGTGCACTGCCGTGCCACATTGGCTGCAGTGGCTGCGTCACTACACAACAGGTCAATCACCGCTCCTCCAGAGACGCCTCGTCCCGCGCCACAATTGTCAATTGGCGTGAAGGCAGCGTCACCCCTCAAACGGCAAGTCCCCCGCTTACAACCTCTGCCATGCACTTTGTTTAGTATTTGGCAGGAAGGTCACCGACAGTTGGACTTTTTCGCCTGTGCGGCCAATCACATTCTAGCTGTGGACTAAAAATCACGGACCCAAATGGTAAAACTTGCAGTCACAGGCGGGCAGGCGCTCCGCGGCCGCTTGCACCGCGCAGATGCAGCTGTCCTCTACTTCCAGAAAAGTATGGATGATGACCTGCCGCACGTGAGGCATGCGCGCCACAGCGCTGGCAACTGCCTCCGCCGCCTCCTCTGAGTTTGGCTGTACCTGCAGCACCCGCAGCGGCAGCAGCGGCACCACTGCCGCGATAGTGGCAATCTCCACCTGTGCCTCTGCACCCAGATCTGCAAACCAGAGGTCCCGCAACGCCGTCAGCTCGCGGCACGCACGCAGAACCTGCGTCTGGCCGAGCGGCACCGGGTTTAGTACGATCTCGCTCTCCACCACGTGATCACGTTTGCACACATTCCAGCTCAGAGCCGTCAAGCGGGTCAGGCTGCGCAGGCTGTCATGCAACATGCTACCGTCTAGCACACCCTCATCCGTGTAAGCATACACGGCACCGACTGCGAGCTGCTGAAGCGCGGACATGCATGACAGGTGGTTGATCAGGATCTGGACGTCAGAGACAGCTGCACGGGCGCACCCGCAGTCAAACTGTAGAACCCGCAGATTCTGCAGGCGTGCCCCGTGGTCAACGAGAGGGTGCGTATGTGTCAGCTGGCGGAATGAATGAGCCACGTACACGCTGGTGACGAGGGTAAGCAGCGGTGCGGCCTCGGGGCAGGCTGGGCCGAGTGGTGCAGCCGCCGCGGCCGCACCAGCCGCCTCGGCCGCATCAGCCGCGGTCACATCAGACCTGTGCGAGCACAACCGGAGCTGCAGCTGCTGCAGCTGTGTCGCGCTGCGCAGCGGACGCGCCGCTGTGCTGAGGTCGTCAGCGCACAGCAGCAGCCGCACGTCACGCAGCTGAGGCCACAGCGTGCACGAGGCGGTCCGTTGCCTGCCCGCTCAGCATCACCCTTACGTGAGGGTCAGGGGCGGGACAGCAGTGCAGCTGAGTGAGAGCTGTCAATGATGGCAGCACCTGAGCCACGGCGGCGGCTGCATGCCTTGGCGTCCAGATGCTCGTACAGCATGCACAGCTGCAGCCTCTGCAGTCTCGGAGCAGCGGTGAGCATGACCGCCATGCACTGCACCGGTGCATCACCCAGCCGCAACCACTGCAGGTCTAGCGCCACGAAGCCCAGATTGCCGCGCACCGCGCCCAGCAGTCGAGAGACCACCTGGCGGGGTACCGGATGGAGTTCGCCAAAGGCCCACTGGCAATCGCCCTCGCTCACATTGCCAAACGCGATGGCAGTCAGACTGTGAAGGGGGGCCACAGCACACGCCACATCCTCCAGAATCAAAGGTATCGTGCCGATCGATCCCACACCGCCTGCCAGCACACGTTGAGCGACAGCAGCAGCGACAAGCAGCAGCGGCAAGCAGCGGCATCAAGCACCTGCGCGCGCCCTCAGCTACTGCCGACGCGGCTGTGTGCTCCGGCTGTGTGCTCCGGCTGTGTGCTCCGGCTGTGTGCTCCGGGCTGTGTGCTCCGGCTGTGTGCTCCGGCTGTGTGCTCCGGACTGTGTGCTCCGGACTGTTGTTGCTCAGGTCGAGGCTGCGGAGCTGCGGCATGGCAGGCAGCACGGCGGCGAGGGCCCCCGCCGCCGAGGTGGTTGTGCCAATGTCTTGTAGGCACAGGGCGGTGACGGGCGACAGCTGTGGGAGCACCCCAATGCATGCCTCGCATGCATGCGGGAATGTAGCGCCAGCCAGTGACAGCTCCTTGCCCATGAAGACGGCGGCGGTGGCAGTGAGCGCAGAATGCATGAGCTCTGGCGGACTGCGGGGGAGGTGGAAGGAGTGGTGGGAGTCAATGGAGGGGTGGTGGGCGCGCAGGGCGGCGGGGTGGAAGGTGGCGGGCAGGTGGCGCAATATGTTCTCCAGAGGGACGTGCGAGAGTACTCCCAGCAGAAGATGTTCCGGCAGGAGCGCCCGCACCTGTGTGCATGCGCGAAGAGAGTCGGGTGGGGCTCTGTATACGTACGTACATGCGATGCGACAGGACCACAGATCACAGAC
>JALKAD010000004.1:167273-177814 GCA_024500015.1 Ulva compressa | reverse complement strand
ATGCTCGAACCGCGGAGGCTTGATGAGGCTTCTTTGCACTTAAGGTCCTCGTCCAATGAGTGACAAGCAAGGGGCATACAGTACTATGGCACTCAGGTACTATTACCCGGGTGGGAATGTTCTCAGCGTGTTGTGCAGTGCTGGACATGCTAGAACACTGGCTACAGTAGCAGAAACGGCGATTCTAGAATAGTGTCCACAAATCAGAGCTCACTTTCCGAGCCTTCAAGTTCCCCGTGCGATGCTATGTCTGCGTTTGTGCTTTTCCCTAGCTTGTAGCAGTGTACCAGGCACGCATGAGTACCACACCATGGCAAAAATGATCATTAGCAGGTAATAGTCAGGTATTCGGTTAGCTGGCATCAGGACAGTGACGAGGCATACTTGTTGTCAAACTGCAGGCAATTCGGGACTATTGAATCCAACAGCAGCTGGCCCACCCATGGCTCAACGTCACCCACTCATGAGTGCAGTCAGGATTAAGTGTAGCTCCACTACCGAGCATGGGTTGTTTCCGTGAGTGCGGTTTCTGTACATACATAGGGCGATTGTGCTGCTTGCGTTTTTTTGGTCACATGATCAAACCTTTGGCACTCGTATTTCCGAAGCCTTGATTCATCACAATGAGACACAAATTTAAAGATCAACGTGGATCATTGTGGACGGAGGAGGGAGGCCAACAACAAGCAATCAACCGCGTAGGGAGGCAACCGGAGGCAAGCAAGCAGTAAAAAACCAGCAGGCGCACTTCCCGAAGACGGGGGGAGAGTTCGTGAATTGATGTCTTTTTCTGTGCCTTTCACCCTCAGTTCTACTAGGGCATTCATCTGACACAGATGTCTCTGCGGGGGTGAGGCCAGACAGCCCTGCGCTTGGGGCCGGCCTCAAAGCCAGGATGCTGAGCACAGAAGAAACGCTATGTGCCCCATCATGGGCCCAGCCCTTCCAAGAAACTGTACGGGCGGGGCTGCAAACCCCGCTTGACAGTAGTGGCGGCTGGCAGCAAGCAGCCACATGCAAGGGTCCACCAAGCCACGAAGCATTGCAGCAATCGCACACCAGCTTGCAATTGTGTGTGTGTGTGTGCATGCACACATGTGTGTTTGCTTTCGTGCCGGCGCAAGCTCGGACGAATTCTTTCTGGCATTTGCTCGTGCGAAGAGTAGCCTTGATGCTTGCAGTGGCATGTCTGTCAGTTTGCGTGTTGCCTGGTCTGTTGCCTCGGCGTTGCTGGGGCCTAGCTAGATCTATCTCCATGTAACACACCAGCTTGCACCAATTGCAACACCAACAGCTCGCACCACCACCACCTCCACCACATCTTCCATGCCACACCCATGCAACACCCATGCAAGCCACCCGGCCGGGTGGGTGGATGGTGCGGCTGCAGCAGTTAGCCGCACCGGCGCACCGCCCGGCACCCCCACCCGGCGCACCACCCGGCCGCACCACCCGGCCGAACACCCGGCCGCACCACCCGGGCACCACGGCCGCACCACCCCCGGCCGCACCACCCGGCCGCACCACCCGGCCGCACCACCCGGCCGCACCCCGGCCACACCACCCGGCCGGGTGCTGGTGCTGGTGCGGCCGTACCACGACTACCTCGACATACTGCTGATGTAATGCTGACATGCGCCGTGCCATCAGATGAGATGAAGGTGGCGTTCTGCAGCCCATGGCCCATGCAACTGCCTCTGTTGAAGCTGCAGCTCCAGCCGCAGCCGCAGCCGCAGCCCCCACAATATCAACGAGGCCATCAACGAGGCCCGCGGAGCCTAGTATGAACCATGCCGCAAACCGGTAACCCCTTGGATACTACAAGCCTTAAGCTTGCCGGGTACCCGCGGGTCCTTGTAGCAGATTCGGACATGCATGTGTAGCCACAGCATAGACTGATTCTGCTGCAGCACTAACAGGCACGCAGGCTGTGAGGTGGTTGCCGACTAGACATAGAGGGCGCAAACGCTAGCGGAAGCGACCAGTACCGTTGAGTGGCCGCACAATGTGAAAGTGAACGATTGAACGAAGAAGTGAACAGCGCATCTGCAGCGAGAAAGTGAACAGCGCACAATTTTCGAGTTACCGCCGGTAACTTGCCGACCATGCCCAGGGACACCAATTGCAACCACATCGCCCTCTAGGACGGCCCCGCGCGACATCGATACATAAAGATGCTTATGACAGTAGTGGCGCTGCCTCGACAACGAAGCCGAGATGAATCTAGAGCCGGAGCGCTGCGAGGTGGCAGGGCTCTATACGACGTCGCTGTATATGTGCACACAATGCGGCATGGTCCAGTGTTGCACGGAGATGAATGCAAGAGCCCGGCAGCGAGGGCAACAGCAGAAAAGCAGACGGCCAAAACCTGGGCATGTGCACAATTGGGTTGAACACGAGAGGAATATCATGCACTCGCATAGCGGCCGTACACGAAACTTTCAGGTATTACTAGCTATCACTGCGTGTTGGTGTCGAACACAGCGCGGGATGCACATGCAATTGGCTGCGCCGCTATAGGATCACGAGTACACGATCAGCGCACCATTCCCAGAGCAGCGTCTTTAACGTATTCCTATACGTACGTAGAGCTCCTCCTCTATTGGAAGCCAGGCATTTCAAAGGCGATGTGCATTCGGTACCCACACATGTACAGGTGGTTCAGGTTGCAAGCACAAGCTGAGGCCGCGGCTGCAGGTAGATTCGGATCCAGAGCAACAGCCGTGTGGCCACCGACGGGAGAGGTCTGCAGGAAGTAGCTGCAATTGATACTCCTCAACGTGGAATCAAGCATATAGCAAATGTATTTCTCAGACGCCTACCGAACCGCTTGTGCCAAGTATGTTGCCCCCCGCGGCCCCGGGCATGCGCAACGAAGCCCCAGACGCGCCTCGCCCAAGGAAACGGGCTGCCGCGCACCGCCTTTCGCGCCACGCGTACGAGCTCGCCCCATTTTACGAGCTCGCCCCATCGTACGAGCTCGCCCCATCGTACGAGCTCGCCCCATCGTCCGCCCGCCCCGGACAGCCGCTCCGATTGAACCGCTGCGAGTGCATCTGCTTTGCTCATATTTTTTACACGTCTTTTGCGTTCTCCCGCGGGAGCTGCGGCAGCCGTACTGCTCGTCGCGCCTCGAGTCCGGCTTAACCATGGCCTGCGTGGCTAGGTCACGTGCCTGACCAACACGGAGTGGAGCGTCACGCTCGGCGATCTTGCATGCAAATGTATGCATTGTTTCCGTCACGTCACGGATGCTTGCGTGCACAAGTGCACATCTCTCGGCCTCGCTCGTACTGCTGCCGTACGATTCCTCGGCGGCAGGCATTGGTTAGTACGTCATCCAACAGGTTGTATGCTCATGCGGTCGTGCAACTTGAATCTGCAGATGCGCTGCCATGCAGCTGCGTGACTGTCTGGCGATTTTGACCGGCTGCAAGCACATGCAGCCATGCACTCTGCCAATGCACTACCTTGCAATTCCTTACACTGCTACAACATCTGTCTGCTTTCGGGGGTTTTGGCCGTCTGCTTTCCTGCTGGTGCCCTCGCTGCCGGGCTCTTGCGTTCATCTCGACTCGCGGTCCTGCTCGTCGCAGTAATCCTTCGCCATTCGGTTCGATCCGCACGCTTGACTTTGCGTCGTGGCCCGACCCCCAACCGCGTGAGTTGGCCATGTCCTCCTTCGGGCCTCGCGATGGCGGTCAGGCGACGCAGACCGGGCAAAAATGGACAAAACTAGAGATAATAGGGCCGATGTGCGTGATTCAAAGTGAGCTGCGGCCGCTTCCGACATTGCGTCTTCAGTCGCGGTCCGCGATCAGCAGTTCGATCGTTTAAGGACAGCGCTCAGAGACGGCGGCACACGAGCACAAATTGTTGGAAGAGGCCGATGAAGTGACGCACGGACCCATCGCCACATGTACTCCGCTCGTCCTTTTGTGCCTGGGCTGACCATCGTCACCTATACAAACTTTCCTGCGACTGTGCGTGATGCGGACGCAAAAGCGTTGATGCCCCAACCAGTGCTCGTCTGTCGAGGAAATGGCGCTGAAGTCACAAGATTCTTCGGCGCTTAAGTCACTTGTATCTATACCATTCCTGGATACTGTCCTCGATTTCCGAGGCAAATGCACTTCTGAAAAGTCTGATGTGAGCATTATGACCTGCAGTTTGCATCTGTGAAAGCGGGCGGCCGTGTGATATAGTCAGGTGTTACACGGAGATGAACGCAAGAGCCCGGCAGCGAGGGCAACAGCAGGAAAGCAGACAGCCAAAACCCCCTCGAAAGCAGACAACAACAACAAGCAGCAACTGGCTCGGGCGAAAAGCCACAACGATCCAACACAGCCGACACAACCACACCCACGCATCCACACACACGCACACTCCCGCACCCCACCACCACGACCCCTCGCCACAGCCTCACACAGCAACCACCCGCCACACTACGTACTACCGCCTAACCCGGGAGACCCGGCCGCCACCGGCCGCCACCTATAGTCAGGTGCCTGTCTAGCCCACTTGTGGTCCAAGCATATAGGTAGGTAGGTAGGCAGGGCAGGGCCCTGCGCAATGTGATCCCCCCGCCGGTCGATGCGCCGTGAGCAGTGCATGCATGTACACGTGGCATGCAGCGCGTACATGCATATACACGTGTGATGGAACGCCGAATCCGGCTGAGGCGCCATGGCATGTTGAGGCCATTGTAGAGATGAAAGGGAAGATGCTACAATAACGTGGAGGCCTAAAGAGGTCATGGGTTTAGTTTCAACACAGTAGCTAGGGTATACGGTCTGCCTCAGATCCACCTGGGCACCCACGGAAGATCTGTGCATGCTACGCGCATAATAGAGGCGCGCGCGCGCATACGATCGGAATATGCGACGCGAAGCGGAACTCGGCGCGCAGCAACCAGGGCTTCTTGCATGTCAGCGCTCGATGGGTTTTTCGGCAACGCAGTGACATGTGCAGGCCCATTCGCGCAACAAGTGATGGGACATGTACAGTGCACTGCATGCTACTTGCCCGCCGACTTATCTGTTGTGATAGGATATTATCTGACGCTGACACGACCTCGTCTGTGATGCCACCTACGCCACGATTAAACACGACGCATGGTCGCGTGCAGAAAAAGCAGCGCAATGCGCAATGTCACAGACAGTCCTAACGAGCAGAAATGCACATCCCAAGCTGAAACGCACAGCTCACTGCAAGGTAACAACTTTATAGAGGTTCATAAAGCATATATTTCAAGCTTCCGGGTCGGAGGAGCTTGTTCTGCTTGTCAGGCTTCCGCACTTGCGGGCACTGACCAGCAAGCACTCCCTGATGTTTGCAGTCCCCAGCTATGCCGTATCCAGAAATGTTATCTGACATCTGATACATGTCAACTGCCTGTGCGGTGTACAGCTTGTCCGGCTGCAGAGGTGTTCATCTCGACTGGTCTTGCACAAACGTGCACCGGCGCAACCTGTGCAAGATGTTCGCAATGCCCCAATCAGCACAGATATGTTGCCGTATGAACTAATTATGTTCACATGTGCTGACTCGTGTGCTTAGACGGGTCAGAAGGCTTCAATGATCCTTCAACGAGAGTTGTGTAACACAGTCGTGGCGGGACCAATGTTTACCCTGAGCGAACTGTGCCGCGGTAAACATCCCTTAGAATAGCTAATGCGATTATGTGTGGTCTCCATGGAAGTTTTTGAGCGTGATCTCGGTCGATAGACATCGTCGACCTCACGCCCGAGCAGCGAGCACATCGCGATCATGAAGCCGCGCCCAATTTCGTATAAAACGCTCGCACAGCACCTACAAACATATTACCATATCATATGAGTCAGCTTGAATGCCGCACGGATGGCCCGCGCGAGCGATTTCGACTGCCAATTCGATGGCTATGGCCACGCGAAATGCGAGCCGGTACCAGGCCTGAGGACGCTGCGCGCCATCTCCGTGGCACATTTTGAGTCAACGTGACTTCCTGATGTTTGTGGATGTGGTTGGTGTGCGATCGGGCTTGCTGTGGTGGTCTATGGTCGCTTTCACAGCCCGGGCGGTGGGTTCGATAGCACGTCACTTCACAGACCACCAAGTGTAACACTTCACAGACCACCAAGTGCATCACCCACCCCCTCCCACGCGCCCCCGACCGGTCGTCCATGCTCAGAAGGGTCAGATGCTCACATGGGGCGTGTTTGCATAGTGATTACAACGGTATTTTGGTCGGGGGAGGGGCTGGAAGCTGGGGTATACGTAGGCCCGCCTCGAAAATCGCCCTTTTCCGGGACAGTATCCAGGAATGGTATAAGCAGCAAACCAGGGTAGAACAAAGCACCATTCTGTAAGCGCCATTCTAAGCGCCATTTTTTGGCGCTTAGAATGGCGTTTAGGCATCGAATCGCCATTTCTTGGCGCTTAGAATGGCGCTTAGGCACCGAAGCGCCATCGTACGAGCCATATTAATTATTGGATGGAGCTTCGCCAGACGCCCAGTAAGAGCCAACTTAAGCGCCACGGCGCTGCAAACAAATACTGTTCGAGCTCGTTTACGGCCAGAACAGGCGTGCCTTGTCAAGACACACACGCGTGCGGGCCAGCCGCATGCAAGACATACCGGGCAACCCGTGCACGCTGGCACTTCGCGTCTCTGGGCGAGTGACGCTGACTTGATACCGCACTATGTGTATTTTCATACATACACGTGCAGATGCCAGTCACATCCCGGTCAATGTACGCATCGATGCGATGATATCAACGTGAACATGAGTAGACGACATATACACCGATGTTATAATATGTGCACTGAAACCGCATGCCTACTCTGTGTGTTGCTGGCTGGTGCAGCAGCTGTGCCACGGAGCCTGCTGATCGGAACACCCCCGTCGCCACAAGTTTGCAATCGTCTTCAGGCAAGTGGCCGTCTTTGAGTACCGTCTTCGCACAAAACCGTCTGCAGACGAAAAGACGAATTGGTCAACACTGGGGCAGAGGTGTACATTCGCAACAACTTTGCCCAGCCGTTTTGTGAGCATAAGCCGAGTTTTGTGATAAACCGACTTTCAAGGCGATCATGCCTGTGGCTTTCTGACACATTCGGGGTTAGAGGGCGTGCCAAAAGCAGAGAAACAGTCCAGGAGATGGCTGCCATGTCGCCCACCTGCCAGCCACAACCGGCAGCAGAAACGGATGCCTTGCTGTTGTGAAAGTCCTTGTTACTGGTTCCACTGTGGTTGGTGTTGGCTGCTGCTCAAACGGACGCCTAAAAACGCCTGATTTCGCACACTTGCTACCAAATGAACTGCTGGTGCCACGGAAACGCACGCAAACCACCCGCAACCTGTCAAACTATCACTTGCACACCTCCCCAGGCTGTCATTTTTGGAGGTGGCCAGTTCCTCTGCCCTGCCTGTGGCCGCCCTCCATAGTGCTTAGTTAGCTTTTTCGCAATGCATTCAGCCCGGTTGCAGCTCCAATGCCCCATTCCTCCAAATTCAGGTCCTCCAAATTCAGGTCAATCACCAACCTGCTTCGCGGTTGCTGAAGCGTTTGTGTTCGGCCAAGTCACAGGCTTTTTGTTTCAACTTCAGCAATATCATGCAAATGTTTGTGTTAAAATTTGAGCGAGTGATCACCATAAACGAGTTCAATGTACGGCTCTTTGTTGCTGTGCGCAGTTGCAACGCGTGGCATGATGCATGCCGACGCTGGCGCGCACCACTCCGCAACCCCGATTGTGGCGCAATCCCACTGATGCATTTACTGCTGATGCTGCGCTCCCTCAAACACGCCATGAACATCAAACGCATAGCCATGTCCGTTCCACTGTGGCCAGAACGTCTCCTCCGAAGGGAGGGCCGAGTCTTGTAAACGAGGTGGAATGCTGGACACCTTGACAACGTCAACTGGAATCGAAGAGTCCAGCACGGCGTGCGGTGCGGCCACAAAAGCATCCCTCATGCACGCCCCTCGCGAGTCCCGTGAAACAGGTCGCTGAGGATGCTACTAGACATTGTTTAGAAAGTGCGGAAGCAGATTTCAGAAAGTACTCCATAACCACCAATTCCACGTAGTCATGTCGCATCAATGCGTCTATCTGCCAGTGTCGGGGCGACCGCTGCTACATGTTGCACTTTGAATTACTGACATATTTTACATTCTCACCTCCTGCTTTTACTCCTCAACGGTGTACAGTGGGTGCATGGCAATACATGCACACTGGGACAATGGCCGGTACCTCTTTAACACCTTGAAGCCACTGGACTTGCTGGGACCCAGGGTGGCCATGCTGTGATGCAACACAGGGGTGCTGAAACTTCTGTTCGCACTGAAGCTAGCTGCCCATCCATTGCAGTGCTTCGGAAGAGGAAGCGTTGAGAGGCATCACCAAGCAGAGGTGTATGTATTATGATGTACATGGTCCAACGCTACTAGGGGAGGGCGCTACGCCTCCAGCTTCTCCCACATGTTGCAACCCCCCAACATAATGTGTGTTGCCCGCACGCTTCCCAGCACATGTGCTGTGCAACACGCCAAGTATGAGAACTTGAAGGAAGGCTTGGGCATGTACGGACACGCGTCAATAGTTGTAGCCGTCACAGGCGCCGGATCACATCAAACTCTGCACGGTAACTCTCATCAGCGCTATTCCCGCAACATGGCTGTGCGTTGTCATGAACGGATGTTGTCATGAGCAAATTCAGGAGCAGAGGCAACTTGAGTCATCGCAAGTGGCGTCAAACAAGAAACCTGAGAAAGCATTGCTCGTGTACTGCCAAATCAATCAGTCGGCAATCACCGCAGCTCTGTTAGAACCCAGTCAGCCACAGCAGCGTCAGAAAGCAGTACCTTCGATCTCAAACTGCCGGCACACGACACCCAGCTGGCTCCCGTCCTGCCGCCTGCACCCTGCCCGGCGGAGCCCTGTCTCCACTGCTGGCCCAAAATCATTCCGCAGATCCCCAAAGGCCTCTGGGAAGAAGCACTCGTCCAGTCGCTCCTCCTTGCCGGTGCACAGAATGTCGGTCGCCCACACGATGTCGGCGGGCACGTTGTAATCCTCGTAATCGGCACCCACGACGTCACCCGTGCTGTTCGTCGCCTCCCTCAGGTCATAGAGCGAGCCAAAGGGAAAGCCGAGCTGCGTGCAGACGATGTTGGCGTCGATGGTGAAGTCTTCCTCCTCGCCACCAAAACGGCCCGCACAGATGCGGCCCCACTGGCCGGCGTTGAAGATCTCGACGGCACCAAAGTGCACAGCGTCGCACGGCCGCGTGCCGGAGGTGATGCCGCTTGTGTCAACCAGCCGCACGTCGCCCTGCGTTGGCGATGGGTCCTCTGTAGAGCAGCCTGCATGCGCGCACAAACCATCCAAGCTTTTGATCGCACGCAGAACTACACACTGTGCATAGCAGGCATCCATGCTAGTAGTCCGGCCATGCCAGCACCAGCTGTTTGATCGCATGCAGAACTACACACTGTGCATAGCAGGCATCCATGCTAGCAGTCCGGCCATGCCAGCACCAGCTGTTGACGTCAGGGCTACAAGCATGGTACTTATGCTATGTACTGACATGTGCAGCTGTGACTTGTTACGGGAAATCGTGCAAGGTGGCCAGCACCACAACAGGCTAGACTCTGTAGAGCAGCCGGCATGAAAAACCGTCGGAAAAATACCATGGAGGCGCATGTGCGCATGCGGTAACACTGTGCAACTGGTGTTAGCCCGGCAGGACTACTAGTCGAGTTTATATCGAATTCAATGCTATACACAAGTCTATGAAGCTGTACATTGTCACTGGCAACCGTGCACATTACCATCAGCACCATGACATGCGAGTGTCCTGGTATGGTGATGTTCAGACAGCGATTGTCAACGACGGCAAGCGAAGGTCGGGCTGAATGTGCGAACTTGTAGCTCTCTGCTGCATTTCACTGTGCGAAAAGTGGCACGTGTGCGACACAGGCATCACGCGTTGGCAATTGACAAGCAGGCAGACCTGTCCATACCCGCATGCATACAAGTACTGCCTGCGCTGCCAGCGCTGCCTGAGTGCTGCATACGAAATTGTTTTTCTGTGCATCAGCTGACGCAGTCTGGGAAAGTCGGCTTGCAAGTGATTGTGTCTGCCGTGCATCCCTGAGTGAATCACCGCTCCACTGCATGCATGAGATCACATGCCTGGTAACCGCACCGGAAGGCGTGCTGCAAAGAACCGCAACGGCGCCATCCTCCTGCCGGTAGTCTGCACCGTAGTCGTCATCAAACTCACAGTCCGCCAGGGTTTCTTCGTCACCCTGGCATGCAATCGTGTCGATCGTGTCCACAACCCCCGCGGGGCCGGGCAGCGCGGACAGAGCTCCGGAGAGGATCTGTGCTCCGGAGGTGAAGCCGAGGGAGCGGCACGCGACCTGCGCGGCGCGGCGGCCGATGCCCTCGGAGAATTCCCTCTCGCTCAGGCTGCTGAAGAAGTCCCCGTCAAAGACCTCGAGGCGGCCGTAGGCCCAGGCGCCGCCGGGGTCGGAGCTGCCGCCCACAAGCC
>JALKAD010000004.1:134771-151177 GCA_024500015.1 Ulva compressa | reverse complement strand
CAACACTTGGTCGCTTGAAGGGACGACTTTGGGGCGCGACGACCTGAAACTAGACGCAGGAAATCATTTCATGGCATTGGTGCAAAACGATCGCGTTGCATGCTCTCTGGTATGTTGCGGTACATAGACTTCGACGCAGTACACAGCACACTCAGCAGCCCCTCTCCAGTGCTCGTGCATCTGCGCCCCGATTGAGTAACTGGTCGGCCCATATCGCCAGACGGCACTATGCGAAAGGTAAGGACGAGTTTGGTCTGCAGCTTGCGCTCTCCTCGGCGTTGGCTGGCAAGGCCTGGGCGAACGCAGACAGAGAGACTGCAGTCATCGATAAAGCAGGCGACAAGTAAATAAAAACCGTCTGACTTATAATAGCATGCCACATGATGTTTTTACGGGCAGGAATGGGCGCGTGCGTGCATATTGACCTATGCAGCGTCCAGGCAGAGTGCCTGCTACCACACAAACCAGCAAAGTTTGAGGAAACCACAAGGGCAATCCATTCCCGACCTTCCCAGGCAACTTTAAATAGTCATAGTATAACCTTTCACGATAGTCGATGGCGCTTTGACACACCCGTGCATGCTGCGTCGGCCAAAGTGATGCATGGAGCATGAAAAGTTTAACAGGTTTTTGCTTCCGGAAGTAATGTAAAACCTGCTCCGCGACGCGCGCGACGACAGAATCAAATGTAAAGGATCGAGATCAACATTCACTAAAAATCTCAGCTGGTTTAATTAAGTATTCGCGCCATACTTGGAACGTTTCGATTCGGCCGCGCTAACCCGAAGGGTAGGCGTTAAAGCACAGCAGGGCAGACCGCAGCCTAGGCTGAGCAGGCGCAGCGTAGCAGGCGCAGCATAGCCCGCGGCCGGCAGCGCAGTACGGCAGCACAGCACGGCAGCACAGCACGGCAGCACAGCACGGCAGCACAGCACAGCACGTCAGCACAGCATGGCAGCACAGCGAAGCACGTCAGCACAGCACAGCACGTCAGCACAGCACAGCACGGCAGCACAGCACAGCACGCCAGCATTGCTTGCCAGCAGAGCGTGCAAATGAGGCACACTTGCTGCTTGGCAGCGTGCCGTTTGCCATGATGGGCCGTCTGCCATGAGGGCTATCTGCCATGATCAGGACCTCATCGTACAGGAGCTCCTACTATCACGGGTCGGGGCTGGAACGGGACATGGCGCGGTCGGGACACTTCGGCAGTCTAAAGCCAGTGCATTACCGTATTATGGACCAACAGTCGCGCAGCTTCGTGAGGCGAT
Source organism: Ulva compressa (assembly GCA_024500015.1). Classification (NCBI taxonomy): domain Eukaryota; kingdom Viridiplantae; phylum Chlorophyta; class Ulvophyceae; order Ulvales; family Ulvaceae; genus Ulva; species Ulva compressa. The sequence goes on along the minus strand of JALKAD010000004.1, from coordinate 149,906 downwards.
AGCTAATGGTCTTACGAAGCGTACTGGCTTGTCCGCGAACTATTTGATGCGGCGCCGGCTGAGTGCTGGCTGCTTGACGCCAGCATAGGCTAGCCGGTCTGAATATCCAACGGCGGGTAGCTGCCGGCTTGCGATGCAAGCCATCGAATCAAGCCCGCAGAAGCCACTATATACACTTCATTTACCTGTGACTGCGCGGCGAAACGTGTAGCCGCACTGTTGCGACGCAAGCAGCCCTCCGACGACCCACGCAGCGGTCCGCGCAAGCGCAACAATGCTGCTTGGCCTTGCAAGGCCAACTGGATATCGCGGGTTGACGGATTTCACAACCCGACAAGAGTAAATGCTACTGATGATTCGCAATTATCATCGCATTCGTTAATTTTCTGTCCGGGAAATACTGCTGTCGATGGCGAGCCCGAACAGACAGACCATCAGATGCAGTGCAGAATGCATCATTCCTGGCATCGCCAGACGGCTGCAATTAATGTAGGCATAACCACACACATAATATGTGTTCCTCAAATCTCGATCACGCGCTCAGGGGCTGCGAGGTGCCCTTCAGAGAGGGTGTCCCGACCGCGACCAGATTAGTCATCATGCGTAGCACCGAACAATCCCGCAAAACGTACCACACGACACAAACGGAAGGGCTGGCGACGCGAGGGGGTATTTAATAGGTATGTTCACCTTACGCGACCGTCTGCAAGACATCTGTACATGCTACATAGGCGAACTCAAACTTGTCCCGTTCCAGCCCCGACCCGTGACAGTGGTTTTCATCCACAATCGGGACAAGCGCGCAACGCGTTCCATGTGCATCGCACGTCACCACGTACGCCACAACCGCGCAACCATGTTCACATGCTAATTATCTGTCGATGCTGACGCGTTAGGCGTCGAAAGGCGATTCCGCGTCGGTAGATGCTATTGAAATGATATTGTGGACACACAGCAGCTTTCCGCGACAACAATGGTGAATCAGGCGCGTGTTGAGGCATGGAGCACGCCTGGAAATTAGATTTCAGGGCCTGAGGTGGCGTTGAAGGCTCTGCAGGCCATGCCAGATGAAGATTGGTTCATGTGTAGTGCTGGGCTGGTGCACTTGGGCAAGAGGAGCACATTGGGATTTGGGCCTCAGGGACAGGTTCCAGAGGTTGCAGACAATGTGCTGAGACAGTCCAGCGTCGTCTGGGGACCAGGCCTGCCGTGATTCGACTCTCACATTATCATATGTGCTGAAATGTGGCAAAATGGAGGGCCAGGGCACCACAAAACTCTCCAGATTGCCATTGAATGGACATCACACACTTGCACATGCTCAAGACAGTCGCTTTTCCTGGGACTTGTGGGCCTTGGCAGAGCCGGCTGCTGACCATGACACATGATGTGCTCTGTGCAAATAGGCTGATCTTGTCCCGATTGTGGCTGTCAAGCACCGGTGATACTAGTTTGCGGTCAGTACTAACGTGGTACTTCTCGAGCACCTTGCCGTCATTGCCCCCCGAAAGCGGCTATATATATAGCATGCGCCTGTGTCAGTTTACACTTTCTAGAAGCTGTGTGTCACTTTCTAGAAGCGGTGTGTGCCTGCAGGGAAACATGTAGAAGCTTGCCACGCCACCAACACTCGCACAAACGCTAACAGGAGCAGTGCTGCTGTGGCTAGCGGCCAGTCATGTTCACTATGAGATGTAGGCTGTGATAAGTGTAACCTGTAGATTGCACTACCTGCGCGCATGCCGTGGCCAGTCAGGTGACGGATCACCGTTGACATCTCCGGCGAACGGGGCTACAGGCGGGCTCCCGCCAGGTCTGGACGGTGTCTTGGCCTGCCGACGCCTGCCTGATGCGTCTGGCACACTGTCATGACTGTCATGCATGGCAACATATATACACGCACTGCCTGCTTGCTAGCGCAGGCCAACACTAGTCTGGGTGCCTGCCGGGCGGCCGTGGCCGATGGCTGTTGTTCTGAGTGCGCCATGTGATCCATTGCTTTCCTTGTAACTACTAGTAGTATGGAAAAAAAGGATCATGAAATGAAAAAATCCGGCATCACTGATGGCATGCCACACCCGGACGGCACCGCGCGCTGCGAGCACGAACACAGATGATCGGTTGCAGTCCGACTCATTCAGAGTCATACAATCAGACTACTGGTGAATGATCTGGGTTCCTTGGCAGCACTGGGAAGATACATCGCCACGCGTCGAATATAAGTAGATCTGATGGCGCGCCATTGCGCGCATCCGCTTGAAAGGCATGCATTGGCCGCCCGCCACACGTGTTCATACGGTGCGCCCACCATTGAACGCAGGTCTGCAGCCCAAGACGCCCGTGTGGTTGGCGCTCGAGACGCTGCGCCTGAGGCAGTCATATCAGACTGCTACACCTGCTGTATAGCAGCTGTAGACATACTGGTACCGAAATGCCTAACGCCGCTTACTCCCTTGTAAACACCTGCTCTAGGTCCATTTCCTGACCTGCCACCTGCACTCGCTGCCAAGAGCTTGACCGCCCCGACGCAGCGCTGTAAACAACTCTTTCACCAAACTTAATTAAGTATCTCGGTGGATGAATTCAGAGGCCAGCTGCACTCTTCACTCGCAGGAAGCTGGCATCGAGCTGTTGGCGACCGCGGTGTGCGAATGCTGCTGTGTACATGTATCAGGTAGACTCAAATCGGAAGTCCAGTAACGTCTTCATCTCTATGGCAAGGAACTCGTCAAGGCGGGTGTGCGGCAGCTTGATCCTTTAGCTTCGCTCACCGAACAATCGCGATGTCGTGCAGCACTGGACAGGCCAGTACTGCACCGAGTGAATAATCTGACCGCGGTCCATACATGTGATCTGCTGTCATCCGCTAATCCATCCGTGTAGCGTTCCACGGATGTTCTCGCATCAAACGCGCGCCCACCGGCTGTGTGCACAGGTGTGCCTCGGAGTTCCGGAGGTCAGCGCTGCAGCGCGCTGTGGCGTGGCGACGGTGCGGCCAACACGCACCCGAGACAGTGCTCACAATCTGCACCAAGATGCCAGCACCAACAACGACGTAGCTGCGAGTCAAGGGAGCATGGAAAGTGCGTTCCGGGAGCGCTGCCGCTACAGCCAGTTTCCAGCAGCAGCACCATGCATGGTGCACCAGCTCTATCTCAGCTGCACATGCACCAGTGCATGCGTGCTCAGACTCTTCAGCAGCGCTTCCTGGGACAGCAGACCTCCGGTGCGTGCTGCTATGCTAATCGGGCATAAAAGTCAGTCCACCTGCCACAAGGCACCCTGCAACAAGTCACAGCCGCACTCCGATCCATGCACGGAGACAGTGCTGCTAGCAGCATCTGCACATCGACCTGAGCACCTATCACTGTGCAACAGACAGAGACCTGACAGCTTGCAAGTGCAATATTACCACCAGCAGTGGCTACGTATACCAGCCAACGAGTACCACCACAAAGTCCAAGTGCACATGAGAGCACTGAAGCGCGCGGAACGCAGCAATTGACCTCCCGCAGTCGAGGCAGACAGGCTGTATTGACTGGACTGCACGTTAAAGACACAGCATCACGCCAACAACACACCTCAAAGGTCCAATAGCACAGCATGTATGTACATTCCTTTGCCACTATCATGCAGGGCTTCGAATTCCTAGGGACCTGCTGGTGCAGCAGGATGCTGGTCTGCAGCACCGAGAACCCCGAGCACCCCCAGAAACCCCGAGAAGCCCGTGGGGCTGGTGGCAGGCACCCACATCACAACATGCCCCACAAGCTGACCTGGCACATGCTTGACTGAGCACATTCCGTCCCAACACCCAGCTGTGTAAAGTAAGCACAGCAACGGTATTATGTAATGCTCATGATTTTGCCCCCCTCCAGCCAGTCCTCCAGCCAGTTGCCACTGTTGCTCCTGGCTCCTGTTGCTCCTGTTGCTCCTGCTGCTCCTGCTGCTCCTGCGAGCGCACCTGGAGCGCACCTGTGTGCAACAGCACTGTCGACACCCAGGGCAGCCAGGGCCTTGCAGCCAGGGCCTTGCAGCCAGGGCCTTGCAGCCAGGGCCTTGCAGCCAGGGCCTTGCAGCCAGGGCCTTGCAGCCAGGGCACACCCAGGGCACACCCAGGGCCTTTCCCCAGCCAGGCCTTCCTGCGCAGGGCTGCTGATGCACGAGCTGCAGTCCGCCAACACGGATGCAGGAAAATAAAAAATAAACACAGATGCTAGCCACGCTGGCGCGCCTGGGTGTTGCGTATTGTGTGGCACTGGCCGGTTGCAAGCACCCTGCCACGCTGCAGCATGAGTGTTAACCTGGCACAAATTCTAACTATATCCGGCACAGATAAACACAATTAGGAGATGTAGCTGAGCAGCCAGTGTCTTTGATTGCAGCCAGGAGCCGCATACAACTACCCCTGTAAGGCCAGACCAGACAGCATGTGGCTCGCTGAGTTGACGGCAAACCGGACGAATGCGGGGACGGTGCATGCTCCGGAGCATGCGCCGACGCGCGTCAACTGCCACTGTCCCTACTGCCGTTTCTATTGCTGCCGAGTATCGCGACTGCCAGCACACGCAGCAGACACAGCACACGCATGCTCGGGCGGGTAACGCTCCCGCAGTAGCACTGGGGGCGCAGCCCGACGCGGCGGCGCACCTAGATGCATGCCACAGCACGCCGCAGCAGTACGCCACTGCAGGCTGGGGCCTCTCGCCTGCTGCGGCCCATGATGGGGCCTGCTGCAGCACGGTTCCACCTGCCGCAGTCCTGCACACAGCATGCATTCAGTGGTGTCATCACACAGCATGCGGTCATTCAGTGGTGTCAATCAATATCAATGTATCAATGGAGCATCCCTCACCGCAGCAGTCAGCAGTTTACCGCCAATCGAATAATGCGCTTGGCACTGGGTGCATACAACCCGCGCTTGGCACTGGAACCTGCTTCACACTCCTTTCCCCCACTTGATGGAGAACCTCTTGCTCGCGCATGCAGTTATGCAAGTGTTCAACTTCTATGCATTCTCCGAGCAGGAACATGAACAGGGACCTGAACAGAAATCCTCTCCACTCTCTTCTCCCTCCTGTTTGAGTTCCGCCTTCGTCAAGAACCCCTTACCACTGGTAAGTTACCAGTCCTGTACATTATTCTCCTCCAGCTTGCACACACACGCCTGTCCCTGTTCCAGTCCTGTACATTCTCCTCCTGATGCAGGTTGCAGTTTAATAATGCTGCAGTCCTCAAAATTCTTGTCAAAATGAGTTGTGGAGGTATTACCAAATCCGTCTGACTCGCACCACCCAGCACAGCTGTCATTGACAGCCTGTCATGGGATGCACCTCAGGCATGTAATTATGTAGCCCATCATGGGATTGATGACACCTGTGCCAGCAGAGCTGTCATTGACAGCCTGTCATGGGATGCATCTCGGGCATGTAATTATGTAGCAGATCATGAGATTGATGACACCTGTGCCTGTGCTGGTGGTTCAAAGCAAGCATTCGAAGATCTCCGGTAATCCGAGTTGCTGCTCTTGTGTCCCTTGCCATGGCCATATGGATGGTCTTACAAAGCGTCAACAGTTGTGACCGTGCAGCATGTTGCAGTGATGCTCACACGGGTGTACTGCTGCTCACTGGCGTGTGCCACAGCCGGTGCATGTTTGCCTTCCCAGTGTAGTTTTTTGCACCAGTGGCCACCTTGCCCACACCGTGTTGTTTGCTTCCGTGCCGGCGCTAGTTTGTTCTGGCATTTGCTCGTGCGGAGAGTGGCCTTGGTGCTTGAGGTGGCCTGTCTGTCTGTTTGCGTGTTGCCTGGTCTGTTGCCTCGGCGCTGCTGGGTCCTAGATCTATCACTGTGTAACACACCGGTGCCACGGGTTGTTTTTCTGTGTACTTTCTGCCCTTGGCGTGCTTCTGGGGCCTTGATCTATCACCGCGGTGCCCCAACTCAGAGATGGCAACTCTTAACCTGCACACCCGTCACCCGTAGAAACGTCACCATCAGAATTCATGCATGCTAGTCCGTTCCAGGAGCTCCTTCATGTCCTGCCCATGGCTGCCTTGATCTCCTGTGACATGAGTTTTGCCTCCTGTGATGCCTCTACTGCCACTGCTCATACATCTGAATAACTCACACAGCAGCACTTGAACGGAACATCACACAGCTGCAGCGTGACGACCATGTTGCAAGACATGGCCATACACTGTGTCTTGAAACTGTGTCTTGCAACATGGCCATACACTGTTTCAAGACATGGCCATACACCGCGGCCGTGCTTGAAAATCTGACGACCACAGATTTAATAAATTAATCTGACGACCACTCAGACGTTGCCACACACTGCGGCTGCCATCAGGGGCAAGCGAACAGCTGTCTGGGCCGCGCTGGCCGCACGCCGCACGGTGTCCTGCTCTCTTGTGCTGCTCTGCTTGCTGCACCGGAGCATTGGCGTTGCTCAGCTGCACAGCTGCTGCCGGCAGTCTCCTGGGACCCGCACGTTTCCTGCCTTCGTGCAGTACAGTTCTTCGTCACCGTTGGCAACAATCGGGTGACATTTTCTGCTTCAGCCGTGTGCCCCCTCACTCGGGCCCCCTCACTCGGGCCCCCTCACTCGGGCGGCACATGGCAATGGTCCAATCGGTTATTATGAGTAATGAAATTTACATTTACATGTGGCAGTTTTGGGCTCAATGCGGTACGTGCACAGACACTACCGAGTCACTCGATACGCTTTTGTGGCGCGTCTACAGCGTGTGTGAGTCTACAATGCAACTGAAACAGACTCCTTCACCGGATGAGCTCGTTTGAGGATGATTCAGGAGCGGCACTGCAACAGAGTGTGGGAGCAGGCGGCAATAAGTCGTAGAGCACGCTACAGCAGCAACGCTGATCTGGCTATCTCAGCTTGCATCGTGCGGTTGTGCCAGAGTTTTTGCATTAGCGGTGAACCAAATGGTGCAGCCAGGTGCATTCGAGAGGATACAGACGAATTAAATATTAGATTCTGTCAGGTGCATTAGCGGTCAACCAGATGGTGCAGCCGTTCACAGCTTTCACGCAACTCCCTCTGGACTGACCACAGCTGAACACAGAACCTGCGATGTGGCCCATATCCACTACTTCTCGCCTGTAATTTGACCTGCCTGCGATTCTGTTCGAGTGAGCGTTGCTTCGTTAATATAGGCTTACTGAGCCTGCTGCTGGATAAGTCCACTGATGTGCCTGTAGACACTGCCTTGTGGGAACTCCCAGGTGGTCCTAAAACTGGGAGGCCCTCGCAGCTGTGGCTTGAGGCCCTACATGGGAGGTCACTGAACAGTTTCCTGGGCTCCAGGTGAGCCATGGCATGACTGCATCTGCAGCTGGCAGCACCTACAGGATCTCAATAATCATGACCAGATGCACTGTTTGAGCACATCTGCAGCTGGCAACTGCCCGAATCTCACAAATCTGATGGCATGAGTTGCTTGAGCACAGCAGGAGTTCACAGCTTCTGGGCTCCCCTTTGATCTGATGTGATGCATTGCCTGAGCACCTCATGAAAGGCCTCAGCAGTGGGCAGCTGCCAGCACTAAAATCTCATGAATCTGATACACTAACCTCCAGACCAGCTGCACTGCAGTCTCACCTGGAGATTTTCGACATCTCTGGATGTGAATCCCATGTCACCTGATGTAATCTAATCCTGTATCCAAATCGATGTTCTGCCTCGGGCTGTCATACCTCACACCTTGTGACAGAGTGAGGGTGGCCACAAGTGGCCCAGTGCGCTCCGTACAACCTGGTACGAAGGGTTTGAGGCTGCAGTAGTTGTGCACACACTTTACCTACCCAGACCAGAATTGCTGGACCAGATAGATAGTGATACAACAGGGCATAGTGTTACACGCGTGCCCCTCTGAGCCACAGGCTCCACGAAGGCCGGCAAGCCAATCTCTGCCAATCCCTGCCGGCAAAGCTCGTTTGCACTGCGGCGATGTAATCATACACACTATAGGCCTGTCTGCACTACAACCAATGCCAACTACTCAGCTTGGCACGGCATGACGAGCGCGATCTGCGTGGCATGGCAGAGAACACGCTGATGCAGTGGTCTGAGCCTCACTGTCCTGCTCCGGCTGGATGCAGATGATGGATGCAGATGATGCTCACGAGCAGTCTGTGCTGCTGCAGCTGCATGCAGATGCTGAATGCAGATGCTCACAAGCAGTCTGCAAACTGCTGGAAACAAAGTCGACCCCACTGCACCTGCTGAGATCAAACCACAGTGTTGCCACAGACATCGATGGAAGCACACTCGTGCCTGTGCTACGAGTGCCTGTGTCACATGTGTGGCATCACCAGTTGGTGCTGGACTGATGCAGTGGTGCCTGTCCCGGTGCCTAGCTGACTTTTGGGTTTTCGGGGCCTACAGGACAGAGCAACCGTAGCAGCATATGCCATGACTGCCAGTGTATCTCTCATGCGAGATCAGGCGGCATGGGCCTCTGCTGTTGTGTGTCTCTGTTGGGTCCTTGAGCTTGGTGTCTCCGAAGCTCTTCCTCGGGCAGTGTACAACCGGACGTTGGAATTTGGTTGGTCAGTATACTAGAGTCACAGAGAAAGTAGTAGTGAGTAAGTAAGTAGTACCACAGATGCTCTCAACTGCGCTCCTCATGAATCTGTGCTCATGAATGTGGCACTGCCAGGGAGGCATTTGGACATGCCAGGCAGCTCCTTGGCGCATCACCTTGGCCATGGTGATGATCACGCTGCCATCAGGGCACATCCACTGAGCTGGTGCTGGGTGCCACTGCAATCTGCAGCTCCCAGTTTTTCATGCATTGCATCCTGGCAGGCAGTACTGACGTCATCACTGAGCCACTGTCCCGTTGAATTGAGTTGAGAGCCACTGTCCCGTTGAGCCGGGCACACCCACTGAGCTGCTGCCAGGTGCCACCGCAATCTCTTGGCACTGCAATCTCCAGCTCCCGATCTCTTGGCACTGCAATCTCCAGCTCCCGGTTTTCCATGCATCCATGCATCACGCCCTGGCACTGGCACTGGCCCGCAGTACTGCAGTGCTGATGTCACCAAGGGTTTACTCACTCACTTCCAGCACTCAGCAAGCCCGACCTCAAACTGGATTTTAACAATCAGCAACCCCGGCTCGCAAACTCAGCGTCTCAGCAGTGCTGCTGGCTTGATTTTAAAAAGTGCCTGTCACAAATTCCGTGAACCCTGACATGCTTGCCAACTAGCCTCCACCTGCTGAGTGTGAACTCAGCAAGCACCGACCAGCACCAGCACCAGCACCAGCACCAGCACCAGCACCAGCACCAGCACCAGCACCAGCACCAGCACCAGCACCAGCACCAGCACCAGCACCAGCACCAGCACCAGCACCAGCACCAGCACCAGCACCAGCACCAGCACCAGCACCAGCACCAGCACCAGCACCAGCACCAGCACCAGCAGCGTGGCACTGCTTGCAGGACTGACAGCCGGCCCCTCGTCTGCACCTGCAGCCGGCCCCTCGCTGGATGCCCAAGCGATGCTTATGATTGCCACCACAGTAAATCATGTCGCACCTGACATCCTTTGGGTGTGGGGTGCACCGTCACTGCTCTGTCTGATCTTGACAGGCAGCACAGAGCTTCTGGGGCTCAAGGCTGTGGCTGAGGGGCATGCAGGCAATGGGGGAGTTCTAGCTACCCCAGCAGCGCAGCAGCTGCAGCAGTCAACGGCAGCAAGCAGCAGTAAATTGTTGTTTAGCAGTAAATTGTTGTTACACAGCACCCGCTATGTCACCACCATGCCACCATGGTACATGTGCACATGCCTGACTTGGTTAGCAACTTGGTACAGCTGTGGAGTTGAGCTGAATCGTTCAGCAGCTCCATGGGCACTGCATACTTGGCTGCAATTGGCATCCTGTAGCAGACTTGCCTGCTTCCAGCTTGACTGCATGGCATCTGACTGTGTTACACTGTGACATCTGACTGTGCACTCCCATGTGCAGACTGCACAAAAACACATGCGCCAGCACGCTACAGCGTATGTTTGCTGGGTGGCCGCTCGAACTCAGGCGTGCAGATACCAACAGGCCAACAGACATCATACTGACAGAGCCATGAACTCTGCCGGGTGTTGACAGGTGCACTGAACCATCCAGACCTGGCATGCAGGATGGAGAACGCATCACCTGCTGCTTGGACTGGACTGTGAACCTCATAGTGGGCCACTTGTGACAACTAATGCACCCAGCAGCGGCAAAGTAGACATCAACGAACAACGGTGACGCGGATGACACGGGCTTTGGTTGCAGACGACATGGGCTTTGGTTGCAGACGCCTGTATGGCATCGAGTCAACGCAGTCTGCTCAGACCGTTGGTTGTGGCTGGCCTCCTCTGGTTTGTGGCCGTGCCGGTGGCCTGTGCTGGAGGCTGGTGGCCAGCGTGCGTGCCCATGCCAGTGCCTCGGGCGCAGTGGCAGCAGTGGCAGCGATCACGTCACCCTCCATGTGGAGCACGCAGCAGCAGCACCCTGGCACCCTGGCGCCAGGCCTGGACTCCAGTGCATGCAAAATTCGTTCACACTGTGCATGCCTGTGGGCATGACCGGCCACCATGGTGACCTGCCAGCGCAGCGATGCAGGAAGTGGATGCAATGGCAGATGATGGACGCCAGACGCAGCAGTGCAAAGACAGACACCTTGGTTGCACGGTGCAGGGGCCACTATGGATCAAGGGCACAGGTCAGACCCCACATGTACGGACTCACCTGTGTGCAAGGCACCAGTAGTACCATGGCGTAACAGTACCAGCTCATTGCAGTCTCGTAAGGGGTCCAGAGTGAACTCCTGTGTCTGCTGGTTCCATGCAGAGCTTCCCCAGCTGAATTCAGCTGAATGCGGTGCCAGGGCAGATTGCTGTACATGGCAGCATGCTCCACCCATGTCCAAACATGTTGCACCATCGCACCATGCATAGGGGCACCATTGGGAGATGTACACATGCATACCATCATGGGAGTTCGGTGCTGTTTGATCAGATGCAGCCGAATTTCTTGCAGGACTCCCCCAAGCCACCGTTGGCTGGTTCCAGTGTTGCTTATGCCTTTGCAGCGGAATGTGTTCAGAATGTGCAGCCACTTGCTCCTTCTGTCCTTGCAATGACAATCGATAACGCTGCTGCTGCTTCACACAGGTCCATGGAAAGCTTACCCGCCCACTAGGAAGCTTGCATGCCTTCCACGCTGACAGGGCAGGTGCCATGCAGTTGACACGGAAGCTTATGTGCTGAGTAGGCAGGTGACATGAACTTTCACCTAGGTGCTGGTGCGGGTTCCTGGCGTTCACCTACATGACCTGCCGCAACAGCCCCATCGCCTGCGCATATGTCTGATCCCTCTCTGGAACATACAGTAATGCATGTCTGTACAGGTGATACTAGGTTGTTGACCGCATTCGGTGGTGCTCCGGATGCGCCCAATCTGGTGCATATGAGAACGGTGCATGAGAACGAAGACGGTGTAATAATTCACTTGGATCAGGCCTCACTTGGAACAGGGTGCCCACCAGTGTAATCCACATCTGTCACAGGCAGCCCGAGGCCGGGTGCTAGCTAGTGGTGCTGTTACAGTTGCGACCAAGGAACAGTTGTGAAGTACACTCAGCTGGATTTGAGTGGACCCCTGATGGAGAGCATGACAGGTCATGGGCTCACCCTGACGTGCCAGACGTGCCACTGAGACGAGAAGCAGTGAATGCACCGAATCACCGCTGCGCCATGAGCTGCGTGCCCGGCACATGTGCAGCTGCTGGTGCGGAGCAGAGCGCAGCAGCTTGGGATTGGCATGCGTGGACAAAAAGCGTGGACATCTGCATGGCCAGACGCCCGATTGGGCCCAATGGGCGTGGCCGCATGGGCGCGCAAGGAATGGAATCGCCGCTGGGGCAGGCGGGCGCAGAAGCCACGCATGCACATGGACTGAATGTCACAGCAGGCTGGACAAGTGCGGCCTGGACTGTTGTGTTGCCGTGCTGCGCTGTGAGGCGCAGCGGGTGCAGCGCGCGGAGGCAGTCCGTAGGTGCGATTCAGGCAGACCTTGCTGCTTGCTTTGCGGAGCAACGTGTCACCGGTGACATGCACGCATATGCATGGACAGGTGCGCGTCCACCTGTGCCTGTGCGATGTTGCTGCAGCGCCAGATCGCCCTGTTATGCCGGTGCACAGCGCTTCTAGATCTGGCAGAGACGCTGCAATCTTCGCCTGCGGCCGCATCAGGCTCTCTTGGACGCGCTCCTCTACTCCGCCAGCGTCCTTGTGTGTGTTATCCTCTTGTTGTTTGGATTGTAGCCTAGGCCAGCTGTGCCGCAAGTGGCCTGCTGGAGCGGCGAGGGCCGACCCCTGTGGCCACAGATGTGGCGCGCCGTGCTGCACCGCACGTGTGTTGCACTGGGGCACGGTAAACGACCAGCCCTAAAACAGTGGTAGATCTGTAGAGTAGCAGCGCTTGTGCTGCGTCGTACTTGTGCCGAAATCAAGTATGTGGGCCCAATAGCTAATTACAGGGAGTGGGCCCTGTAGCTAGTGACAGGGAGTATACAGGTGTGCACCCAGCTTCACCATGTGCAAACGCGCAGCCGGCGCCATGGCGCACGCGCTCCTCGCGTGACTCCGCCATGCTGCCTGCAATTGAGGGCTTAAGCACGGGCGATGGCCTGCTCCGTTCACATTTTCAGCCTGTGCATGCCACTGTGCATGGCAGCGCTTCGACTTCTCAGACCAATAGCGTGTGGACCCTCAAGCCACTTGTACTACAGTAGTACTGTCAAAGAGCCACTAGTACTGTCAAACACGTGTGGGCATATCTCTCCTAGACAGTGCTGTGATGCAGCACACAATTTTCAGATTGCCTCAGCCTGCCGTCCCCGAGAGACTGGATCATGGGAATATTATTGCAGGAGCTGCGCTGTCTTGCCTGTACGTGAGTCACGGATGCGGATCACCTGAAGATTGATCAACCCATGAACCCCATCGCCAGCACGAACACGGCACCGCAACTGCACGTACAGCACGCTGCAGCATGATCACAGTATTGGGCTTCCGCTGATCGCTGCTCACATGTACAGGTGCAGCATCGTGTTCTGGGTTGGTAACGTCATGACGTACGGCAGTGGTTCACGAGTGACGCCATACGCGGCTTACCAGGGCAGGCAGCGGTGAAGCAGTCTTTCACGCCTCCTACTAGAGCTGCATTCATAACGACCAGCGCCAGCGGGCGCATGAGGATGGCAGCGCGTAGAGGTAGCCTACATCGAGCTGGTACATGGCGCGGATCACACGCGGACTGATCACGCAACGCATGCGCAGCAGCGAAGCCGCGGCCGAACACTAGCACCGCGGTGCACCGACCAAAATTCCGCAAGGCGCCACTGGCATTGTTTGAATGCCGCTGTAGGCAACGTGGTCCAGATCTTCGGTGACACAGCCACGGAATGGCGCTGGCATCCTACAGCCGCTTTGTACACATGCAGCCAAATGGCTACTGCCGTGAACACGATCGGGAACTGCTGCATATGTCATGACATGTCATACCTGAAACCCATGCATACGCATATGGGGCCCCATATGGGGGGGCCAGAGGCCTCGCGAGGGAGGTCCTCAGGAATGTCGCGTGCGGTGCTGACGAGGCCACCACCTCTTCACGGGACACAGCATGCGAAGGAACACAGATGCCTGCGCACCGCACGAGGGACACGGCCAGCGCAGTGACATGGAGATGATTCAGTCTGGATACCGGTGTACAGGCATACGAGAGCCGCTACTCCCCTGTGTTCTTGGCTCTTTGGAGCGCTTGCCCCGAACATGTGCAAGTTTGAAGCAGAGCTATGGACCGGTCGCCGATTCACTGACAAACATGCAAGGATGCATCATATGCGACCGGCGAACCGACTCATTCGCGCCTGGCCTACTAGTAGGCTGTGGGTCCGCGGTCAGCTTTGCCACGCGCGCACAGCCTGCGTGGACACATGTCGACCGGCACCTCGCGGCATGCACAGACTCGAGGTCGGCAGGAGCCCTACAAGTTGGGCCCGCGGAGCACGCGATTTCGAAATGGAAGTCCAGCTGCAGAAGCGGGCCTGGCTCAGGCAGCTCTAGACAGGGCCCCGGGCCGGGCGCTAGCGAATTCTGCATCAAGCGCGCGGCCCCGCTTTCATGTTGATCCGCGGGCGTCGACGTCATGCAACATGGCCACTCGAGCTCGAGCTCGCGTCATCATGGATCCGTGTCATACCACGTCACCTAAGGTTTTGCTCGCGCGATTCAGAGTAACGGGCTGCCGATGCGCAGGCGCGCGATGACACCAGTAGGACAATCAGGCCTGGCTTGCTGATTGAATCAGTACAGGGCGTTTGAAAATTTACCGTAGTTTCCGTTGCGACGGATATCCGGATTGGCCGCAACGTCGACGGTAACAAGGGGACACCGCTAGTGCTGCTTTTATCGGCGATGCTTCAATCATTAATATTTATAAGAACAGATTTATAAGAACAGCCTCTGGCCATGGCAACGGCGAGTAATAGACGGATGGTGACAACTGCGACGGAGTCATCTCGGCCAGATTCAATTGGAGTCAATTATCAGAGCTTTCTGAGTGGGTCGGAATAGGCGCAGCGCAGACTGCCTAGGCCTGGGGCCCATGCCCCAGGGCCGGTCCTCGTGTAGAACGCCTTGTTCGAGCGTTCGCTGCCGCGGCGATACGCGGCCTTGCCTAAAATCGAACCTTACAACTTGTAGTGCACTTGTAAGCCTAAGTCAGCTCACGGGGTGCCAGCCAGCTTCGTGGGAAGTTGGACACACATGTGTGCACATGGCCTGGTCGTGGGGCAACCTGTGCACATGAAACGTATCGCATGCACAGGATCGCTGCGGAGATCGCACCCGTTCCGATGTCGGCGCCGTCGGCCAAGACGGTATAAAGCTTCTCGGCACCCCGAACATGCTCGTCTCGCCAGCTTTCAGTCCGGGAATTCTTGCTTGCTCACCTTGCAGCACTCGCCACCACCAGCGCATATGACACGCACACCACTACAGAACATAACATTGTAGTGGCCTTCAGAGTTTGTCATTGCAATCGTCTATCTGCAGACA
>JALKAD010000004.1:104231-116530 GCA_024500015.1 Ulva compressa | reverse complement strand
GCTGCGTTTGTCTCAGCTCAGGTGTGCGTTAGCTATAGGCCCGGGGCTCGTGTCGAACACGCGTACGCGAATGATTTCAGGAGGCGCACGTGCACTGGCAGGAGGCGCACGTGCACGGCTACCTTTGTTACCAGCAGCCTTTGATATCTACAAAGATCGGTCTATAGATACGTAAATGGCAGCTAGCTACATCGATCAGTGTTTAATACCCTCTAAAACTAATATGTGTGCGCGGTGTATTCGCAGACGGTACGCACTGCATATATATATTGTGGCTGCATGGAACCCCAGTGGGTACGTGCAATGCTGCGCTGCAGCGACGTGCGCGCAGGCATATCTCAAGTGACCCGTTAAGGGGCTGTGTGCCGACCGTCTGACATGCGAATCAGTTCGAACTACGCGCCAGCGGATGGCTACAAGCCCAAACAGCATGACACAGGAAGGTGTCATGTATATAATGAACTAACAACGCGCCGCGTGTGGTGGGGTGCACCGTGCACCCAGTACTTGGTGATGACGTCTAACGACGTTTTGGACTACCGCGCAATTGAAGGGCCTAAAATGCATCCAAACTTGCATGGAACGAGTCACGCTTCAACGATAAGCTACCATAGACCCATATGAACACACATACGTCGGCGCGCAGGCGTCCGTTGCGCCTGGCGGGATCTGGGCATGCTCGAGCACTCAAGTGACCCGTTAAGGGGCTGACCCATTCGGGACATGATCCGAGAGTCAGGTGTGCGTTAGCTATAGGCCCGGGGCTCGTGTCGAACACGCGTACGCGAATGATTTCAGGAGGCGCACGGCTACCTTTGCTACCAGCAGCCTTTGATATCTACAAAGATCGGTCTACATCGATCAGTGTTTAATACCCTCTAAAACTAATATGTGTGCGCGCGCGGTGTATTCGCAGATCTGCGAATCTAGACGGTACGCACTGCATATTGTGGCTGCATGGAACCCCAGTGGGTATCTCGGAGATATCTCGGAGATACGTGCAATGCTGCGCTGCAGCGACGTGCGCGCAGGCATAGTTGCTGAACAGGCAGTATATGCGGCCACGCCTGTCCATCAGGGAGACGCGGACGATAGCATGTTTATGCCGGTTCATGAACTGCATTAATCCACTGTTTGTGGTCCCACATCCAAAGCGATCGAATATTCATATGCGTACCGGCCGCGACTGCAACGTCGTGCACTCGATGACCAGCGCGCCTTGCAGTACTTGTACCGTCATACTTATACCGTCACAATTACAAACCGCTGCTCAAGCCCCGTCCGGCCGCGGACCATGCTTCATTTCCCAAAAAACACGTGTGTTCGGCATCCGGAGCTTCGTCTTCGGCGACAGAGCACCAAAACGATAACCTCGCGTCCAGTGTCCAGTCCTCGTGTGTCTACGTTCCAAGTGGTTTCCGGCATCCTCGTCTTATGCGTCTGCGCGCGGTCATGCATATGGCCACCATGGACATGGCACGTGAAAAACCGTGCATACGTTACTGTGCGCGCCTGATTCGAGCACACGCACACCACCATGGATGACCCTTAAGCTTTTCTCACCAAGTCAGTCACTGGTGACACATATGCAACCGAAATCACCACAACAGGCACGAGACACGTTCGGTTGCATAAGAAACACGTGTATACTGCAGTATACAAAATTGCCGCTACAGTTCACCGTCACGACGCGTCAGCCACTTTAGAACGCAGCTGAACCAGCAAAACCTGCTAGATTTGCAGAGGCAAGATTTCGGTGATGGACATTGTATTCGATCATAGCCTGTTTCCCTCCAGACTTGCTGATGTGCGGCGAGGCAATTGCCTCGTGCACTACACGTCTCTGCGCTAGCTGTACCACACACTAGCTGGCTGTACCACACACTCCATGCGCACCCCAAACACAGTCAGCATGCTCCAGGCCCACTGGCGGGCGCCTACTCGACACCATCAGGCTACATGGGCGCGCAGCCGCGCGCTACGGCCATCTCCGAAGCCGCGAGGCACCGGTCCCAGGGGCTGCAGCCACAGCCAGCCAGGCTGTACAAACGGTGGCGACGCGTGTGTCGTGCCTTGTGTCGAGGTGCGCATATTGTGCACCTGCAGCTGGAATTGGTGGCAGGCAGCATCCTCTGGCCCGATGCATTACTGCCATAGGACACAATGAAAGGGACAGACACATCATCACGCATTCCAATGATTCAGAGTGTTTCGAGTTCAATGGTACCACTCTCAAGATCAGATTCTAAGTGGTGCCTGAGATACAGCCAAGAATTTGTGTCGCTGGCAGACATCATGTGGTGAGTGTGGCGCTCCAACTCCCGACGTGCGCAACTCCCGACGCACCGGTAAAAGCGCATGAAACTGAAGTCTGTCAAGTCGATGGCCTTGTAATAACACTGCATTCGTCAGCGGTGTTCTGGCTCCGAATGGTGCTTTGGGGACAGAGGTTTGCGTGTCCCAAGGAGCGTGGAGTTTGGTGATGTGGCAGAGTGTCGCGCATGGATGTGGACACAGGTTCATCTCTGTACATGAGGAGTGTCGGTACCACTATTTCGAGGTATAGGCTATGGCCTATAGCAGTCATGCGTCGAGTCAAATTAGGCATGCAATTATCGTGGCATCCTACTGTGAATGGCTGCATGAAGCATCTTTGCTGTGCCAGGTATATACAACAGAGTGTGCTTGCCGATCATAACTGCTTTCATCCAGATCTTATTGACTTGTTCATTGCGGATCTGTTGCTGTCGTGCGCTATGATGTGTTCAGCGACACTGTTCAATCTGTTTTCACACCTGTGCACGGCCATAAACAAAGATGCAGTCCTTGCCAAGCTTTGCTAACATATGCTGCACTGATTAAAGTCTTTTCGCGTGCAGATAAGAAGACGGATGTGCGCGATGTTTTACCAAGTGACCGCGACACTGCAAGCTTCTTTGTCGCGCCTGCAGGCCCCTTGCGCAAGCTTCACGCTATCACCACTCGCATCACATCAGCCCACACCACTACAGAGAGTCATGGCTTACATGTTGACGCGCTCCGCGCAAGAGCTGAAGCGGATCGGGGCGACGACATCGTTTCGCTGGGCCGAGCTCTCGAGGCTGCACAGCCATCCTCTGCCTCGCCCATCAGCTTCCGCTCCTGCGCGCAACTGAACCAAAACTTCAACGTACTCAGCAGCTGACGATAGTTCATCCATGAGTAAACAGCCAACCATCATTCCTGATCAGCGGTGCACCCACCTGCGCCTGGGCTGTAGACCAAGTGACTAACTACTGCAGCTGGCCATGGCGAATGGCTCTTGGTGACAGCGCGGTGTTAAAATAACGGCACCCTTCATCAAGAGCCGACTAAGGGCCCGGGGTATATCACACTGGGGCCGTTTTCGGCGCAAGTCCATCTGCCCTCTGGTCGCCTTTCTCAACTCTCATTCACCTCGCGCGGCCTCCGTCGACGCGTGTATTCCCTGAACCGTCATTAGATGATACGTTCCTATGTTGTTTGTGCTGTTCCTGCATTTGTGGCATACCTTCAAGTTGTTCCGTGGTCGCGAACACCATTCATGACTGTGGTGCGAGCTGTGGTGCACCATGGCCACGGTGCGAGCTGCTCGTGTCGAACATCTGCATGTACTGTTTGCATGACCACTGCAGCAGCTGCAGTACCACAAAATTTTGAAGCGACAGAACACGGCGTCTAAGAACACCCGCAAAGCCGACGCCATTCGCCACGAGACTTGAATACGGTTACAGTCAACCTTGCATACGCCGAGTAAGCGTATCTTGTCGGAAATTGCATTGCTCTTGTTTACCGCAACTTGCAGTCCCATGAATACTTTACTGCGAATTGGCCGTCCGCGTCGGAGCCTGAAGTGCCACCTTGTGATATAACCCTAAGCACACCCCCTTCAAGGTGTACAGACGTATTAAATTTGGATGAGTCCGGGATGACCGATATTGACATAACAGACGCGTCAAGTCTCGTCATGCCGCGTCATCCGAGAGCCGTGTACTGCGCAGCTGCGCGAGAAATGACATGGTCTTTGCCGCGCCGCGGACTGGAGCATGTTGGTTGCATTTGCATGCAATGGCAGAGCCAAAATACGCTGGCCAAGCCCCAAGCGTGCCGCAGCACGCTCTACTCACATGTATACCCACAGTTGCTGCTGGCTGTGACTGCGTTACCATTCATGCCTGGGAGACTGGGTATCATCCCGCATATCGTTCAACCACAGCAATGGTGCCACCACAGTGGGCCGTGCTCCGTGTTCAGCTCTTGCGTGATCCGCCTTTCCCAGCAGCTCAACAGTTATACGCACCTGTTAAGGAATGAGCAGCTAAGTTTTCGTTTTGGGCTCAGTGGCGATTAGCGACTGGGCGAGATGGAAGACGGAATGCGTCCAGTGTGGAGCAAGGCCGTGTGCCAGGCGATAGCTCACCAGGAGAGCATGCCAGGTCCGCATCTCATTGAAAAGAAACATAGATGCTATGATTGATGCGTTGTGGCTCCCATGCTCACCTAGGCCGTATTTGGCACTGCCTGCGCCGCTGCACGGCTGAGCAGCACGGAGCGACAGAGCCCGGCTGGCGTATGTTCGGCGACCGAGGACTGCGCGAATAATCCCACTTAAAGACCACGCAATACCTTGTCTGGTCGATACGCCAAGCAATCGCTACGTTTCACAAACGTGGTGAACCCCCGCCGGCGCAGCTCGTATTGACCCCATGGGCCCCATCACGGGCAACTGTCCCCAGTGCACATGCGGGGGGTCACGCGGACCGCTGCGTCATGATGCAGTGATGGCATGACATACACGGAGACACTGTTTGTGTCGAACCCATGTCGCACGCCGATGCTGCAGCCCGGGCACTTGCATGTTCCCGCGCCTCCCGCGTCGAGCACACCGAGGCTGAGAAATCCAACCTGCCACGCCAGTACATTCGCTGACGGGTGTACCCCGCATGACACAACCCTAGCGGCTGAAATTTCATACAGCGAAGAACGGTGTGCATGTTGGCCCCACGAGTTCACGTCTCAGCCGCCCATGTCAGGCTAATCCATCAGCCAATTTATGGCTGGGGTCCTATTGTACATGTGGTGTTTCCCAAACCTCTTCTGCTGCTGAGCACGTGAGGGGCAAATTGAAATTGAAATCATGCTGTATGACAAACTGTAAGCCAACCTGGCACTGCAGTGCTGGCACACGGAGTGGCCTTGGTGATTGGTGATTGGTGATTGCGCTGGCCTGTCTGTCTGTTTGCGTGTTGCCTGGTCTGTTGCCTTGGCGCTGCTGGGTCCTAAATCTATCACTGTGCAACACACGGAGTGTCCATGTTGCCACCAGCTGCCACTGGCAGCAGTGCTGAGCCTAGCAACTCCCTAGCAAAGCAGCCCATGGCCAGCTATGCACAAGCAACTCCTCACCCTCTATCATGTCAATGAGCAGTGTGAGGTGGGGAGTGGCAGCTGCCTCTATGCATCATGCCAGCAGCTTCAGAACTGCAGTTCAGCAGAGCTCTGCAGAGCTGTGTAGAGATGATACTGTGGACTTCTCAGGCAAGTGGGAGATTGAGGAATAAAAAATAGCAGGTAAAAGCAGGTAGATGCGTCTGTTCTGACACATGGGTTCACAGTTGCCACTGTGTGTTGGTATTGTGTGTGTGGGGCCCTGGGGTCCTGTGGGGCCCTGTGGGGTCCAGTGGGGTCATCTCGACAGCACTGTGGTTACACACAACAAGTCAGCACATGTATGTGCACAGAAACAATAGTGGTGGGTTGTTCTCTTGAGGCAGGCACTGTTGCATTGCATTTTGGCTTGGAGTCTGACATTGTGTATGGAGTTTTTCATGGCACAGTGCACTGCAGCTGCATGCAGCGCTGCAGTGGCATTGTGCATGGCCATGCATGGGGTCGTGGATGGCCTCAAGGGTCAGAAACAGTGGTGTTGACACTGTTGCGTTTCTTAGTGTTTCCCCCTGCCAGTGCAACAGAAATGTCCTGGCACATATTGCTTGTGATGGTGTGCTACAATCTGCCCACATAGCATGTTTCTTTATCGTGCAATTGCTGGTAGTGCTCCACCTGGGCATGCGGAAGGATTGTTTTGTCTGGCTGCTGCAGGCAGGCCAGCGCAGGTTGGTTGGCATGACTAGGCATGCATGTGGGGCCCAGGCCAAGTGTGAAGCGTAAAGTGTGAGGCGAGGCGTGTCAGGCCTGTCTCGATACAGACGTCGATACAGACGTCGAGTCGATTCCATTCCACCGCCATTCGAACCAAGGCTTCGCTTTTCACGAGGAGACCGGTTGCCGCTGCAGTGTCACAGTGCCAGATGCATGCCCGGTCGGGCCCGAGTGCCAAGCTCTCTGTCCTGGATTAGTCAGTGAAAAGTTCAGCGGGGATTTTTCATGTGCAGCTGTGAACTTGTGTACAGTCTTGCCCGCAGCTTGTGCATGGCTTCAACTACCCGCTATACCACACAAATATGCATGCATCACCCACCGACCCCAGTAGCCAATGAAAAGTTCAGCCGGAATTTTTCAGGCGCTGTTGTGAACTTGTGCACAGTGTGGACCGCAGCTTGTGCATGGCTTCAACTGCCCCATGTAGACCCATGCAAATTCGCATATGCACACACAGCACACACAGCACACAGCACAGACACACAGCAAAGATGCTCACAGAAGTACGAAGGCAGCAGTATGCCAGGATCCCTCAACTACAATGCACTGCCATAATTGCACACCACCACACCCACCCAGCCACACCCAGCCCCACCCATGGACACTGATACCACTGCAGGCATGGCACACAGCCCCACCCATGCCAGCCCCCAAATCCATGCGAGCCCGGGGCGCTAGCTATCCCGCGCAGGGAGCATGGAGCCCCTGGACGGCGGCCTGGCAGAACGAGTGAGCGCACCTCCACACTGCTGGGGTGGCATCCACTGCTGGGGTGGCATCGGTTGGGTTGCTTGTGTCATTCCAGACCTGGCTGAGGATTATGCTTATGCATGGCAGTCTGCACCATCAGCAGCTGGGGTGGCATCGGTTGGGTTGCTTGTGTCATTCCAGACCTGGCTGAGGATTATGCTTATGCATCGCAGTCTGCACCCATCAGCAGTGCATTGCTGTGCTGGTAGGGAGAGCATGCCTCAGAGGCAGCAGCTGGCAGTACAGTGCAGTGGCCTTGACAGAGGCCCTTGCACAGGCTTCAGCTCACCTGGCCATATTAATCAATTTCAAGGCCCTGTCGTCTTATTGTCCACTGATCCCAAGGCATGTAGCCCCGGTCTGCAGGGATGAGGTCACCACACTGCTGGGGAGGACCTGTGTCTGCTGCATGTGCATGGGCTGGTGACATGTGTTATGTAGTACTCATGCAACCAGCTCAGCTTGACCCATGCTGGGAAGAGGCTGCAGCTGGGCAATGCACCCCAGAGAACAGGACGTTCCCTGCGGTGCATTGCCCAGCTGCAACCGGATTAACATGCAAAAGAAATATGCCTGCTGGTTGTCTGCCATGTGCCACACTGAGACAGAAATAGACAGGGCCTCAGCAGTGCCAAGGGAAGGAAGCAGGTGACACAACAAGCATCACAAGCATCACAAGCAGCTGCTCACACGAATGCCTGTATCTCATAACACAGTACCTCAAGCATGGAAAGTTGGCTCAAAATGGGCCTGGTTAGATAGAGGTGTAACAAAACAGCTGTGCAACGTAATTGGCACGTCATCAGGGGAGTGTAACTGGCACATCATCAGTGTGACACATCATCAGTGCAGCCCATGACTGGTACCACTGTGAAGGAGCAGAGACAAGCGCACATGGCCCACATGGCCCACACGCACATTTCCCATGTGACCAGTGCACAGACAGGAGCATGTCCTCTGCCACATCAGCACCCAGACAGCTCCAGCTGCCACCCTGCCCGCGTCTGCACACCTGCCGCAGCACGCACAGCACAGCACAGCACGCACAGCACAACATGCACACCACCAGGCAGACAACTCCGACCGGTCCTGGTCAGAGGCACAGTGGTGACAACAGGGTGCATGCATGCAGAGCTGGCCGCACGGCAGGTTCAGTACGTACGATACGCCGGCTGTAAGCTCGGCAAGCCCTCCGGCGGCGGCTGGGAGCGGCTGCCGAGCGACGAGGCGGCGAGCCGCGAGCCCGAGGGCGGTGCCAACACGGCCCGCGTGCTCTCCGGCTCACAGCGTGCTGAGCACGGCGGGTCTGCCTGCCAGATCGAGCGCTCTGCGCTGCCGCAGTCGGTGCAGCTCATCATCACCGACAGCCCGGCAGAGTTCTGCCTGCCGCAGCCCCGCTGTCGGGCGTTCAAACCGCACTTTCAAGCCAAGGTATGCGATGCGTGCTGTGCGCTGCGTGCTGTGCAATGCGGCGTACTCCGCTACAAGGTCTGGTAGCAGAGGCGCTGCGACTGCTCGACTCCTGATGGCACAGCGCGCGGGGTGGTGCAGGTGTGCATTCAGAGCGATGAGGGTCAGGCGATGCACATGCCGATCCGGGTCAAGGCGTTTGCGATCTCGAGGGACGACCGCGGCAGGGTGGCCGAGTGGTCGCCTCCGGAGATAACGGGGGCGGTGCAGGCCACCGACCGAGCCAACATACTCGGCCCATACGCGTCCACCGGAGCGGAGCTCAAGGGCCCCAGCGTCATCTCCTTTACCGTCGACACGCGGCCGGTGCGTCTTCCAGAAGCTTCCAGAAGCTCACCCAAAGGCCTTGCTGCCCCTGCTGTGCATGCTGTGCTGCATGGGTTTCCGCACAGCAGCTGATGCATGGCGAGTGTGATCGTCTGCTGTGCCCAAGCGCGGTCGGATTCCGCCCAGCACACAGCACGTTGTGTCCCGATTCATCCGCCGGTGTGCACATGTGCGGCCCGGTCATCGTGTGCATGCATGCAGCCAGCTCAGCGGGAGGCGGAGGAGCGGGAGCTCGCGTCAGCGGAGCCGGCAGGTGACCGTGGCCGCCACATCCTGCAAGAAAGCCACTCGATCGTGCCGCGCAAGGATGACCCTGACATGATCGCGGCAAGCTGCACCGGCACCGACCCCGCGACACAGACGTCTGTCCTCCACTTCAACTTCAAGGGCCTCGAGTTCGCGCACCCCACACGCATGGTGCGGCTGCTGTGCGCTGTGCCTGCCTGCTGCGTGCCAGTCTGAGTTGCCGTTGCTTGCTGTGTGTACCCTTACACGTTAGCCTTCCTGCCGTGGACTTGCGATCTGCTCGCACCCGATGAGCTTGTCCGGCACGCCAGAGACTGCACTGCATGCCTGCGAGCATGCATCTGTAGCGCACACACAGTGCCCAACTGCCATGCAGCAGTGCTCATGCGTTGACAGAAGCAGTGTGCAGCTTGTGTTGGCTTCGTATGGCCATGCTGCATGCATCTCATTCACGGGTGTACCCAAACCCGGACCAGGCAGGTGAGTGCATGCTGTGATGTGCAGAGTCCGGTGTGGATGGTGTACGTGTCAACGCGTGCTGTGCTGTGCTGTGCAGAGCCCGTGTGGATAATTTACGTGAACGCGTGCTGTGCTGTGCTGTGCAGAGCCCGGTGTGGATGGTGTTTGCGTGCCTGGTGGGGAAGGATCTGCTGTACACGCTGTACGACGTGCCGAGCATATGCATCAGCCGGACGAACCAGCGCGGCAACGCCCTTGCGCGGCTTGGCCTGCCGCGGACGGCATTCGACGACGTCGACGAGGCTCGGTGGAAGAGCCAGCCTGAGGGGAGCCGCAACGCCGCGGTGCATGGCATGTCAGGCGTGCTGGCGGGCTTCGCGCCGCCGGATACCACCAGCGCCGACGACGCGCTCGTTGCGCCGGGGTCCGCAGGGTTCGACCCGGGATCGTCGGCGGGGCTCAGCATGCCGGGGCTGTCTGGGCCGCTGCCGACGCTGGCGGATGTGCACATGGCGAGCGGGAGCGGCGGCGGGGGTGTGGACCGCCACAGCGGGGGTGTGGACCGCCACAGCGGGGGCGTCGGCTGCGCGAGAGCAGGTAGGCCATGCTCGGAGTCAGACGATGATTCTGAGTGGATGGCGATTCAACGCGAAGCCTGGATGGAAGGTGCACGCGCCTGTGTTTTGGCCGCGTTTTGGCCGCGCTCAGGCCGGGCTGGCAGAGGACCCGCCGCGCAGTCGTGCCGGTCACCCTGCGCGGCGGGCTGCTCTTCTGCATGCCTCCGTTTGTTGCTCACATGGTCCACATCCGCTGTTCACGTGCTGTGGCTGTGCTGTGTCTGTGCTGTGGCTGTGCTGTGCTGTGCTGTGCTGTGCTGTGGCTGTGGCTGTGCTGTGCTGTGGTTGCATGTGTCACTCTCTCCCTGCGCCCAGTGTCTGTCCGCACAGGCGGCAGGCGCAGCGCATGCACGGATGGGCGTGCTGCGCAGCAGCTGCTGTACTGGAGATGAGAGGTGTAAAAGCTGATGTGGCGGGTGTCTGCAGGGTCTGTGGGTCAGCATATGGACTGGCAGATGGGGGGACCTATGAGCAGCCCGGGGGACCAAGTGCCGTTCCAAGCACATCCGGCCGCGCAGCCGACGCACAGCCACCCTCACAGCCACCCTCACAGCCCCGATGGCATGCTGGGCCAGGCAGGCCACAGCGCGGGGATGCAGAAACAGGCCCCGACTGCGGACTGGGCTCTCATGCTGCGGCAGGTCTACACGAGCGACGCGGCCCTGGACAGTGCCCTGGTGTGCCCCGCATGCATGCTGTTTGTGTGACTGTGCCACATGTACGTACATGCTAGCCCTGCAGTCAGGCTGCTGCCAGAGTCAGCTACTGTCACAGCTTGCAGCTGACTGCTGACTGCATGCCCATCTATGCTAGCATGACGAGTATGCGTCATGGTGGGCAAAACTTTAAAGAAAGATTGGCCACAGCTGTGCACAGCCCCCCTGCAATGTCATGTAGAAACAGAATCACGTAGCAACAGAATAATGAGCCCCCCCAACTGACATTTTTGGCATTGCTGGTCGCTCCAACAGATACACAATGTGAGCACAACAATGTGCACATGGTGCCTGTTGGCGGCTCCAGGTTCTGACTGTCACTGGGGTCCCATGGGATGATTGTGGGCTGAACACTGAAGCCACCAAGGAATCCACCATGTCACCATGAACAGTCCAAAACTCAAATGGTCACCAAACAGTCCGCTCAGTAGTATGATTACACTGCCACATCCATAAGGACGTTGACACCTACTGCTGTGCCATGGCGATGTGGTAGTAATAGTTCGGTCACATGGTGCCCTCCGCATGGTGATGTAACGGGTCCCACGGGTGTCTAATTAGCATGCGCAGCATGCGCAGCATCGTGCACGCAGCATCGATACCCATACGCACCATTGATGTGCCTGCGAGCCCCATTCGTCCTAAGGGCTACGCAGCTGCCTTGAACCGTCGTTATCAGGTGCTGCGCGTACCTCGCGAGGCCTCGCAACGACGTGCTGTTTCTGTAACCACGTGTAGCGGACCGTGATCGACAACCGCAGTACGCGATCGTCGTCCATCGACCTAGCTACATGCCGCCACATGACCGGCCGAGACAGTCGCCGACAATCGGCACACCTAGCATGACGCACTTGTCGAATACCGTTGTTTGTGTATGTGAAGGGTTCGCCCTGTTTCACGGTATGTAATAGAATTCCCCATGTCGCCGCATAGTGCGGCTCGAACATCATGCCATCGCAGCAGCTGCGTGTCAGGCTCGGCAGAGCTTCTTCCTGCCTATTTTTGCGTTATATCGCAAGGGAATGATCAGGTTCTGGGCCACGCCAAGGTTCACACATTACCACCCGATGGTTTCACAAAATCAGCCCCAGGCCGAGCTTCTTCGGCAGCGTATACAGCGGATCAGGCGTTTTTGCCTGCCAGACCACGCATAGACCAGGTTTTCCGAAGTCTGCAGGAACGCTTCGACATCACCTCACACATGGTCTGAACTGAAGCCTTGTATGGGCGTCAAAATGCTTGCCCATGCGTGAAACATGCAGATGTCGCATCCTCTAATATTCCACGCAGCTGACCGCCATTCCATCCCGCGCGCGGGTGAATTCATAGCACGGAAAGGTTCCGGCATATGCCCCTGCAGGGCCCTGCCAGTGGCATGAATCGACACGATTCAACCTTGCCGAATGCTCAGCCCCCGCGGCCGCGCAGTGCACCCTTGTACACCCGCTGAATTCAACTGATGCTGTAGAACGGGTGGCTGATATGCTTCGACAATCGTGTTTGTCCTCTTTGGTCAACTGTTCGTCGGAGTCTG
>JALKAD010000004.1:89168-104131 GCA_024500015.1 Ulva compressa | reverse complement strand
CCTGCGCGGCGGGCTGCTCTTCTGCATGCCTCCGTTTGTTGCTCACATGGTCCACATCCGCTGTTCACGTGCTGTGGCTGTGCTGTGTCTGTGCTGTGGCTGTGCTGTGCTGTGCTGTGCTGTGCTGTGGCTGTGGCTGTGCTGTGCTGTAGTTGCATGTGTCACTCTCTCCCTGCGCCCAGTGTCTGTCCGCACAGGCGGCAGGCGCAGCGCATGCACGGATGGGCGTGCTGCGCAGCAGCTGCTGTACTGGAGATGAGAGGTGTAAAAGCTGATGTGGCGGGTGTCTGCAGGGTCTGTGGGTCAGCATATGGACTGGCAGATGGGGGGACCTATGAGCAGCCCGGGGGACCAAGTGCCGTTCCAAGCACATCCGGCCGCGCAGCCGACGCACAGCCACCCTCACAGCCACCCTCACAGCCCCGATGGCATGCTGGGCCAGGCAGGCCACAGCGCGGGGATGCAGAAACAGGCCCCGACTGCGGACTGGGCTCTCATGCTGCGGCAGGTCTACACGAGCGACGCGGCCCTGGACAGTGCCCTGGTGTGCCCCGCATGCATGCTGTTTGTGTGACTGTGCCACATGTACGTACATGCTAGCCCTGCAGTCAGGCTGCTGCCAGAGTCAGCTACTGTCACAGCTTGCAGCTGACTGCTGACTGCATGCCCATCTATGCTAGCATGACGAGTATGCGTCATGGTGGGCAAAACTTTAAAGAAAGATTGGCCACAGCTGTGCACAGCCCCCCTGCAATGTCATGTAGAAACAGAATCACGTAGCAACAGAATAATGAGCCCCCCCAACTGACATTTTTGGCATTGCTGGTCGCTCCAACAGATACACAATGTGAGCACAACAATGTGCACATGGTGCCTGTTGGCGGCTCCAGGTTCTGACTGTCACTGGGGTCCCATGGGATGATTGTGGGCTGAACACTGAAGCCACCAAGGAATCCACCATGTCACCATGAACAGTCCAAAACTCAAATGGTCACCAAACAGTCCGCTCAGTAGTATGATTACACTGCCACATCCATAAGGACGTTGACACCTACTGCTGTGCCATGGCGATGTGGTAGTAATAGTTCGGTCACATGGTGCCCTCCGCATGGTGATGTAACGGGTCCCACGGGTGTCTAATTAGCATGCGCAGCATGCGCAGCATCGTGCACGCAGCATCGATACCCATACGCACCATTGATGTGCCTGCGAGCCCCATTCGTCCTAAGGGCTACGCAGCTGCCTTGAACCGTCGTTATCAGGTGCTGCGCGTACCTCGCGAGGCCTCGCAACGACGTGCTGTTTCTGTAACCACGTGTAGCGGACCGTGATCGACAACCGCAGTACGCGATCGTCGTCCATCGACCTAGCTACATGCCGCCACATGACCGGCCGAGACAGTCGCCGACAATCGGCACACCTAGCATGACGCACTTGTCGAATACCGTTGTTTGTGTATGTGAAGGGTTCGCCCTGTTTCACGGTATGTAATAGAATTCCCCATGTCGCCGCATAGTGCGGCTCGAACATCATGCCATCGCAGCAGCTGCGTGTCAGGCTCGGCAGAGCTTCTTCCTGCCTATTTTTGCGTTATATCGCAAGGGAATGATCAGGTTCTGGTCCACGCCAAGGTTCACACATTACCACCCGATGGTTTCACAAAATCAGCCCCAGGCCGAGCTTCTTCGTCAGCGTATACAGCGGATCAGGCGTTTTTGCCTGCCAGACCACGCAT
The DNA here is from genome assembly GCA_024500015.1 of Ulva compressa. Lineage (NCBI taxonomy): Eukaryota > Viridiplantae > Chlorophyta > Ulvophyceae > Ulvales > Ulvaceae > Ulva > Ulva compressa. The sequence goes on along the minus strand of JALKAD010000004.1, from coordinate 102,396 downwards.
AGACCAGGTTTTCCGAAGTCTGCAGGAACGCTTCGACATCACCTCACACATGGTCTGAACTGAAGCCTTGTATGGGCGTCATAATTCTTGCCCATGCGTGAAACATGCAGATGTCGCATCCTCTAATATTCCACGCAGCTGACCGCCATTCCATCCCGCGCGCGGGTGAATTCATAGCACGGAAAGGTTCCGGCATATGCCCCTGCAGGGCCCTGCCAGTGGCATGAATCGACACGATTCAACCTTGCCGAATGCTCAGCCCCCGCGGCCGCGCAGTGCACCCTTGTACACCCGCTGAATTCAACTGATGCTGTAGAACGGGTGGCTGATATGCTTCGACAATCGTGTTTGTCCTCTTTGGTCAACTGTTCGTCGGAGTCTGGATGGCTTCACACCTGAGTGATCTGAGTGTCTGAGTACCCTCTGGTGCGCGTACGCTCGGAGTGTGTACGCTCGGTAGAGTTCGTTGTGTTCCGGCATGTTCCTTGACTCGAAGACCAGATTTGGTTTTGCAGCAGCGCGCAACGGTAGATGCGGTGTCTTCGTGCCGTTCAGTGACGCGTCACTCATGACGGTGTCATAACCTCCGGTCACAGGCACAGATCCAACCTGTTGATGCAGTGGGGCATGTAGATGACGTAGATGACGCGCCGAAATGTTAATAGAATGTGCGGGTCTGACTTGCACAGTAGCACGTTGCTGACTCACACCTGCACAGTGGGGCATGAGCAGTGGACTGCTGGGTGAGCGGCAAGCCTGCGATTGTGATGACATTCGGTGACGGCCTTGGTTAGTAGCGGTGCACCGCGGTGTCGCCGAGTACCTGTGTTACACGGAGATCGACGCACGAGCCCAGCGGCAAGGGCAATGTTCAACAGGCAAGCAAGCAACCCAACCCTGGCAAGCGGCCGGCAGCGATTGTAATGCATCATTTCCGGAGCCACCGGGCGCCCCGTAGGGATGATCCCTGCCGTGTGTCAGCCTGATCAGGCCGGAGTGCTCAAACTGTTTCGCGAGCGCCGCATACTGGACTGCCGTGCTGCGCACGCTGTGCCATCGCCGGCACCGTACATACTGTAATGAGCTAGACAGGGAGTCTTGGTGCATTCAGCGTAAGATTCAAGTTGATCGTCCAGTTCTGGCACCGCTGCGTTGCATGCGTGACGGTATGTTTGTTGTGCACAGGTCACGACAGTCAACATGTGATCTGTGGGCTTAGATCACGCGTGTGTGGCGCGTGTCACTCTGTGCGCACGCGTGCGAGCTCAGCTGCGCGCCACAGGCTCGCCTGTGGTGTTACACGGAGATCACCGCACGAGCCCGGCAGCGCCTGTGGTGTGATCGCCTAGGCGATCTGGAACCTGAATCGATATGGCCATGCAAGGCACATGCTTTGAACACTGGCGTGCTTTCAACACTGGCAACATGGGCAACATGACTTGTTTTGCAGCACCACACGGAAGCTTGGTTCAATGATGACGCAACGCAATCCATTCTGCCCATTCTGTTTGGCAACCTTCTAACTACGCACCTGCAGATTAACAGCGTGTTCAGCAAACAGCATGTGTCACTCATGACCTCCAATTGGCCCAATTCCCATGATGGACAATGCCATATCAGGCCGCACCCCCACGACAAACCAGCTAACACAAAACTGTGATCTGTTCCTGTCCGTTTCTGTCCGTTTTTGTCCGTTTCTGTAGCAGTGTGGTGGGCGGATACACATTCACATGTAACTACCACAGTTTCATGTATTTCCCGTGATACATTGTTTGCAGACAAAGCACACAGAGAAGTGTGATGGACATGCACCTGCAGAACACTAAGCAACAACTCCCACACCAAAAGCCGCCATGGCCTCGTGCACCTGCTCTGGCCTATCATCAACATAACATGCCTGGGGTCACATTTTGAATGCACACCCATCTCACTGCATGTCACCAACATTCGGCCTGGGGTGGTAATCACTGCTGTCCTTCCCTGCTGCATGCACAGCAGCTGTGGGCACACCATGCCAATCATTGTGCTTGCACATGGCGAGAGTCCCAACTGTGCACAGCTGTGACCTGCAAGTCACCCCTTAATGAGATCACCACCCCTTTATAAGATCACAGACTTCATGAAGCGTTCAGGTTCAGGTTCAGGTTCAGGTGACGGTTCAGTTCGACTGACCTGAACTGTTAAGGCACATGGCTGCTGCTTGCTGGCTGATGACATCAACTGATGCTGTGCAAACTACTACTGTTTACACAGGCACATGCCTGCCTCAGCCAATGTCATCAGGGGCTGGCAAATTACTCTTCATATACACAGAGCATGTTTTCCCAAGTGTTCTCATGCCTGCGACTGTACCAGCTGCACCATGTGTGACAAACAGGTGGATGCCATGCTGCCATGCTGTGCAACCGTCTTGGGTATATTCCTGTGCAGCGTAATCCAGGCACTGCAGGCACTGCGCTGGTCACGGTCTGCAAGAGGCTTGACTCCATCTCTCGCGCCTCACAGCACACAGCACAGCACCGCCTCACAGCACGGCACCTGCAGGAGCCCCACATGGGCAGCCACTCCGGCGCCCCCTCTTTGGGCCCGCGGCAGCCAAGCGCGCACTGGGACGCGTCTGCGCCGGACGCGCTCGCCCCAGCGCATGCGGCTGCCTGCAAGCGCACACGGTCATTTGATGCCCCCGACCACGACAGCGCGAGCAGCCCCTCAGCCACAAAGCAGTGCCTCGACCACCGCGCAGACTCCGACGCCATGCTCCACGGCCTCCCCCACTGCCAGGGCATATCTCCGATGTCCCCCCACGGCCACTCATCTGCGCCAGCGGCCTTTGAAGACATGCATGGCGGCCGCGCTGCGGCTGACCCTCTGTTTGAGTCGGTGCGGACACAGACAGCGTCGAGCCAGACACCTGGCGCCGGCGCGCCGCCTCCCGACAAAGTGCCTCTGCCGTCCGATGTGCACGGCATGCATGAGGCGCCGTGGCCCGCCGTGAGTGCCGCGGACTCACAGCACGCAGCACGCGCCATGCTGACGGCGACACAAAGTCTGCCGCCATACCCGCAAGGGCAGCCGGGGCCGGGCATGCCGTACCGCGCGTGTGCTTCAGAGACCCAGCTCGCGGCGCACTTTGATCCGGCCGTTTCCCACAGCATGCGGCGGCCGCCGCCGCCCAGCCGCTCAAGGGGCACCCAACGTACCGACCCCGCACAGTGGCCACCGGTGCGCCCCCGGCCACCATCCCCCTCCCACACTCGCACCCTGACATCGCACCTTCATGCACGTCAGCACACCCAGTCCGCCTGCCTGCTGTGCTGCGCCGTGCTGTGCTGCCACGTCATGCATAGCGGACAACCCCACCTGTCGTGCTGTGTGCTGTGATCGGAGTCAGATGGGCGCATGCAGGCGGGCAACCTCGCGTTTGACCATCCGCAAGCCCCTCCGCTAACGAACCGCGCCAAGCCGCTGCTGCCGCGTAACCATAGCCACCCGCAGGTGTCACGGCCCGGCTCGCCGGCCGCGGTCACGCAGCCAGTGCCTGTCGGGGCACTGGCAGCGTCACCGGTGCCGCCACCGGCCCCGGTGGAGCTGCACCAGCCGCCGCAGTCTGTGTCACAGGAGCAGGTCTACAAGTGGGTCGTGTCCGCCTACATGGCTGCAGGCCTGAAACGCCGCCTCAGCCACCACGACTACAAGGTGCCGCTTCCCCCCAAACAACATGCATGCGCTGTGAGCTCCAGCTGCAATGCTGTGCGTCACAGCTGGTCGTGCCTGTCAAATCAGGACTAGGAGGATGTGGATCCCTGGAACCATTTTCAGTCAGGGCGCTACCAAAGACCGGGCTGTCTATGCTGGTGTACCGCACTGCCGCTGCACTCTAGACATCTTTCCACAACATGCACTGGCATGCATAGGCCTGCACTCTGAAGGGAGCCATGCTGTGCTATGCACCGTTGCCATAGTCCAACCCTGTGCGACCGGAGCATGATATGCCCTGCTCCATCCATCTTTCAAGACCCCCCCCCGCCCCTTGCTCAAGTGTCTGCCATTGTTCGCCAATACAGGCGTCAAGTGTGCCAAACCCCCCGGTCCCCCGCACTAGACTCTTCCGGTGCATCTGCAGGTGCTCCTGTCATTCGCAGGGTTCCCGGCGGCCGCCGGCGTGGACCTGCGTGCCCGCATCGAGCCCTCCCAGTTCAACGCTTTCCGCGGCTTCTTCTCCGGCGCGCTGCGCATTGTCAAGTGCGCGCAGCGGATCTGGGACCACGGCCAGCACGGCGTCATCTGCGGCTTTGGCGTCAGCCACCACAACGTCAGTGAAACCCTGAGCATGCAGCCAGTCGGCACATTCCTCTGCTACCTCTCAATGCCGCCAGTGTGTGAACTCGTCATAGCGTGCAAGGTGCGGCCGCGGCTCCCCCACCCTCTGCCATGCTCACACGGCGCCTGCTGTGGGATCTGTGCTGTGGTATGTGCGCTGTGCGGCGCGTGCAGTTCTGCATGTGACCTGAGGTGCACCATCCACGACGAGGACTCTATGATGGTTCGGTATGTCAAGAGTGCCTCCAAATACTGTACCGTTACTCCAAATACTCCTAGTCCCATAGTACACATGCATGACTGCTCTGCTACAAGGCACAAGGCCTCTGCAGAGTGCTTCACAGATCCAGGCCTCTTGCAGTACCAAGTGTCTGTGGCTTGTGGTGCTCCTGCTGCGTCATATGGCATGGGCTGCTGTGCCCTGCCGCATGTTTTCTTTCGCTCACGGGTCTGGGCCGCGACGCATCGTGACGTCATGACGTTGGCTCGGTGTCTCATACAGTTATGCATATACAGGTGACACCGCAGGTGCCTGGCTCGGACAAGGGCCACGTGTTGCATGTCACGGTCACGGAGGACGACATGCATCGGCTTGGTCTGGAGCAGATCGTCATCGGCCTGCCCTATGCGACGCACCTTCTCGACACCCGCACCGGCCATCGCATCGACAAACGTGGCCTGCTGCCGGCGTCGGCCGTGTCCGTGCGGTCGGTCTTTGCTGCACTCGTCGCGGACGAAGACGTGCACGACCCTGACAACTTTCCGCCTTCGTGGGGGCCGAAGGCAGGGTTCCCGGACCTGAATGCGCCGGACCTCCCGATGTGGGGCGGCATGGGCGCGCGGCTGGACGGGGTGGTCGGGCTGAGGGAGGCTCAGGGGCTGTGCCGCCACGGCGGGGACATGATGCTGCCGATCGGCCGCGACGCAGCGGCGCCTGCGGCGATGATGCAGCACGAGTGGCGTGGGGGTGCCCCCGGACAGATGGGGGAGACCGGCGCCATGCACAACCCGCCCTATGGCCACCGCCATGGCAACGTGTGACGCTGTTCCTCGTCAGACGGGGGATCATGCACTGCACGGCCACCAGGTGGCAAAGCGTGACGCCCCGGACAGCGCACCAGCTGCTTTTTGTTCCCAGCCGTGGGCTGTAGCGTCCTGCCGCAGCAGGGCCAGAGCACGGGGCACGCGGCTGCAGTGCGCTGTGTGAGATCTCACCGGATGCGATTGCCGGTGGACCTGGCGAAGCTGGATGGCTTGAGGCAGCATACGCCGAAAGAGGCGCGTGCTGCCCCTGCCGCGCGTGGACATGCTGGACACTGCAGCGCGGCCGGCACGGCGCGGCAGCAGGTGGGAGTGGAGCAGCATGCATGCATGCGGCGGGGGGTGGGTGAGGGAGTAGATGATGTGATATTTAGCCACGCAGTGCGCGCGCCTGGGCGAGAACGATGAGCCTCGTGGTTGCAGGAATCAATAGATGGCATTGGAGGCAATGCTTTGCCGGGTAGGCCGCAGGTGCAGCTAGAAGCTGACTGTGGGACATGCGGAAGATAATCCTGCTTGGATATGTACCTGTGCGCAGCATGCATGTTGCTGGGTGGAGCAGGCAGGTGCGCCGAGGTGGTTTCCATGCGCGACAGCATCATGCATGTTGTTGACTCGCAAGGTCAACCCGAGCAGATCCGGTTGATGTAGTGGAACTGGGTCAGTGGTGAAGAGGAGGGTTGGCTCGAGGTGGGTCAGCGACGGCATGGATGCGGATGCATGCGGTGTGCCTGACGCGGCGTGTGCCGTTGCGCAGAGCTGCTTGTGATAAATGTGCATGCAGTTGTGTCTGCCGGGTGCAAGGAGAATAATGGTCCTACCTGAGGTAGGAGAGCGTCCAGGTCGGGACTCCAATGTTCCGGCGTGGTTGTACTTTGGGGTGTTGTGGCACCCAGCACCAGCCTGCACGTGTAGCCACGGCAGAATCATGGCTAATATGTTGTGGGTAGGCTTGGTGTGCCGTGTTGATTGTCAAGTGTTGGTCATAGGCGCTGCAATGGGTAGTGTTTGATGGCCCCTCAGTGGGGTGTTACTGCCGGAGTCTCACTGCCGGCTTGTCAGAGCCAAGGAGTCGCCTGGTTTCCTTTGCGGGGGAATGATGGAGGTGAGAATGGCATGAGATGTTTGAATGGTACATTTACAGGACTTTCGGGCACTGATTTCTTTGTGGTGTATACTGAAAAGCTTGCAATGTAATGTGTGTGTTGCCATCCCATTCCAGCAAGCCTGCAGAAATGCTTCGAGCTGCAATGCTGCTTGCGACACTGGCTGCCAGCTGCAAGGCTCTGAGCAACTGACTTGGTGTACATGTGATGTTCACCCCTGTGCATGCTGTTTGCTTCATTGCACATCTCGGCATATGACCTACCTGAGGTACACATTACACGACATATGACACACTGAACAGCAGCAGTCACAGCCCGCTACCCTTGCATGAGGTATACATCCTCAGCCCGCTAGCCTTGCATGAGTTATATATCCTCACTTGTGATTGTCATACACAGTGCCGATTTGGCGTGTTCTAGGCGGCTTGCTCGTGTTACCCGGAGGGCCTGCGTGGTCACTGCCACAGGCAATTTTAGCAACGGCAAGGCGCGAATGCGAGGCAGTACTTCTCAAACAGGCCCACGGCTCAAACAGGTGAGCGCCCCCGTGGAGTCTCCAGCCGCCGGCAGTACCAGATATGCGGGTGTAGCGTCAAGCCTTCTCACCACGTCCACCTGCTGACCTGAGTCAGGTAACTTGACTGAAGACAACCTCAGGCTGTTGTAGGAAACGCAACTGCGCAGCCATGCTTCAGTTCGAGTGTGCCTGCTCATGCACATGTGGTGATAGGCGTTGCCAATGCCTCTGTGGAACACCGGCAGGTAGATCCCGCGGGTGTGTTACCCTGTGATAGATCCTGTGATAGATCCCGCGGGTGTCGAGCAGTATCTCGATACTCCCGCGGGTGTCGAGCAGTATCTCGATACTCTCTAGTATCTCGATACTAGAGATACTGCTAGTATTTGGCTGGTACCGACGCATCATGATGCCAACAGGCCTCAAACAGTTATGCAGTAATACCACCATTGGTAAAACAAACAGAGTACGTAGGTCCTGCAGAAGCATGCTTCGAGATGTGCTTTGATAGCCCATGTAGCCACTGTTCATCTGGTCGACCAGATCCGCAAGACAGGTCTGAGGATGTGTTCGCCTCCACAATATAGCTGGGGCCCCTGCGTTGCATGGCCTTGTCTGATAGCTTGCTCTCTAGACTTCGTGCAAAGCAGATGTATTTTTTTCGGCAATGTTTCTGGGTATCCCAGCAGCCTCTGATGCAGCTTACGAGCCGTGACTTTCTTGCACCCGAATGCTCGGAAAGACTGCTACGGTTGTAGCAGATATACTGTCTACGAGCTTTTTCTAATCTGATGGCGTCGGGGACGGAGACTTCGACAGGGCAAGGTCACTTTGGTGCGACACGGGCAGCAATTGTTGCATTTCAAGCACAACTTATTCATCAGTCAAAGCTTATCCTCTTGTTTAGGCTGTGGTGGGTGTTTGCAACGTGCAGCGCCGTGCAAATCTAGTATTGAGGCTGCCTGGCAGCGCGCAGGACGCTGCCGCTGCCATGACAGATACATCTGATGATGTGTCTCTTGCCTGCAGCTGCTGAGCATTGATACATGTCTGGCCGTTTGCAGGCGTGACCACGGCGCTCTTCCTTGGCGTCGTGGCCGGTTGTCACAAACTCTTTCCTGCATGGCTACGTATGTACGACAAATATGTCTTTAAACAAAACGGTGCAGTTGCCGGCCCAGATCCATCCGCCATTGACAACGTCGCATCAGCTGATGGCTCCAGAACAGCGATTCAGCTCACGGGCCAACATCACGTAGATAACAAACAAACCACTCAAGCGGCGAATTGTGGCGAGCTATGGGAGCCTATGCAAAGGAAATTGCCTCCATCTGTTTCGAATCGGCCTCAGACCGATCACGACGTGAGCGACGCAACAGTCCGGTCAGCAGCGAGCAGCGGCAAGGACGCCAGTCAGATTGTGTCAATAGCACCGACAGCTTCACCACGTGGCACGTCTTTGTGTCGCTCTGGATGCCGGGGGCAGGCCTGTGCTATTCCACGATCGCAAGTGGATCATCAGGCCGAGTGTCAGATCGCTCACAACAAACACATCCCCCCTTCATCACTCAAAGAGGATACGCAGGACGCACATCACATCTGTACTGGATTATCCAATATTACGGCTGACAGCTTGGTGGAGGAAAATCGTCGCCTCAGGTGCTGCATCGACCACTTCGCTGGGCCATGCCTTGATCATGCGCACTTCCATTGACTTCAGCAATCATCGAGCTCCGTTGTTGTAGGTTCCCTGAGCCCGAAACCGCTGATGAATTGTTGTTGTCGAAGTGCGTCAAGGAAGGCTGTGTATCTGATCTGTCTGATGAACCATGTCTTGAGTGTGACCAATCCCGCGCTTCTGCCAGCCTAGCACTCCAGCAAATACCCTCAACAACAAGACAGTGTGAAGCTGCTGGCAAGGATCAATCACTGTCCACAGCTCTGGGCGAAAATGTGAGCTCACATGCACACAGCAAACGCGCTTGCAGCTGCCCAGCTGTCCAAGCTGCCTCTGCAAAACCAGCCCTGGTTAGTTCATTTGAGAGAAACAAAGAAATTTGTGAAGCCCAGGAGCCTGATCAGGAAGCAAAACTCCCATGCAGCAGCAAGTCACGTCATGACAGATCACTCACCATGCAGTCCAAGCGGCATGTCACAAGGTGCCCTACTATTGCCCTCAGTTGAAGACCAGCTGCCCTGATGTGATCTGCGGTGGTTCAGTGTTCATCATAGTGAGTGCACGCATCCTTGTTCCTGGTGCACTTGGAGGCATCAATTGATGTTGCTTGCAGTTTCTTAGATGGACAGAATGGTTCACAGGCATATGAGGTACACCCTGTTGACAATTCCATCGAACTGACACATCAAGTCCACAAAAGTACGGGCGATGGCATAAGCAATTTCATGGGTTGGACATGGACGTCCATGTCAGCCTGTCTTGATTGCTGCCACAAATGGCAGCCATGAAGAGTCTGTTTGCCCTGCAGGTGTCAAATGTAAGTTCATTTCCAGAGACAGCACTCAAGCATGCATTCATGCTGCAGGTTGTGTTCATAGACTAGGGCCAGTATCTGATCATTGCCAACGGTACAAATCTATAGAATTTCTTGCCTCTGACAGGCAGGAAGACAATCGAGTGATCAAGGCCATGGACCAGGTAGCTAATAGCAATAACCACTTTGCCATGGGGCGCCCAGACATGATCAGGTGCTTCCAATCATTTGCACCATGGTGTGTGAACTTGACAGGAATGGCATGCCTGTGCAGCAGCGGGCCCAGTCCTCTTCAGACATAAAAATGGGATTTCCTGTAGGTGTGCAAGAGAGCAGGCCATATCAGATGAAGGCAACAGTGTTGGCAATTCTCGTCCACGTCAACAGGCATGATCCTCACCTACCCATACATGACCTTGACATGCTGCATGCTCTAGTACTCTAGAACTCTCCATCCCACAATGGCTGATGATCAGGAAGGGATTGCACATTGTGAGACGGCCGCCATTGTGAGACGGCCATTGTGAGACGGCCGCCATTGTGAGACGGCCATTGTGAGACGGCCGCCATTGTGAGACGGCCGCTTATTGATGCAAAAGTCCTCAGTGCATGTCTGCTTTGATTGATTCACTGGACACCTGGAGCGCGTTTGAATAGGTTGTAGACCCCTTGCAGGGATGCCTAGACACAGTGATCCATCTCCTTACACTGCACTGACCGCAAGCCGCCCCTTCACCTGCAGGTACCGGCGACCGGTTGCTGCAGCAAGTCACTATTCCCAGCCCCGACCCAATCTCAACCGCAGGAGGTCATACAGAGCAAGCCCTTGCACACTCCACAGACAACAAGGCCACCCCTGGTGCAAGGCCAGCCTAGCGTACCTGAGAGGCATCTACATATCCCCATGAAGTCTTTGCGTGATGACCGCCAATGTGCTGCAAGAGCACATTACAAGCAACAGCCACATGCTAGTGCGTGACACCTGAATCCTTTCTTTCAGCTGCACTTGTTTTGGCTTGCTGGTGTTTCATGCATGAATGCATACAAGCTGCACAATCACGGATCAGAATCCAGCACGTCTTCTGTGCCAGCACGTGCCCTGACATGTAGGATCTTCGAGCGCTGCCGCCCAAAGTTGTGCGTACCATGCAGGAGACACTGCGGTCGAGAAATTCAGCTCTTCATCTCTGTCGCTGCCAGCCGGGGTTGCGCAGGTGGCCAGGGCACCCCACGATCGTCCTGATGCGCATGGGAAGAGGCGCGCCATCTGCCATGCCCCTGGGCAACTTCCAGGGGCTAGCCAGATGGTTGGCATTGCGGCGTCTGATCAGGCAGCAGGCAACGCTCCACCCCCACGGCCCCCGCTGGGATACGACCTCAGCGATCGTCACCATCCGCTGAGGGTCCGGCAGGAATTCGTGCGAGTCCGCAGGAGACCCATCAGCTTGTCACCGGCCAGCCGCGAGAAACTACCTTTGAAGGGGGTGCGGAATGACAACCCCGGCGGCGCACGAGCGGGCAGGTTGGCCCGCTGCGACAAACCACCGCGGAGCAGCAGCCAGCACGCCAGTTGCTCCCATCCTCTTGAGTCCAAACCGGCAGACGGCAAGGACGGCATCAAGAGCTCTGCAGAGATGGACCGGAAGGACGCCCATGGAGGTGCTGGCCAAGGCCGCGTGCGTCCGAAGCGTGCGGCTGACCCCAGCAAAGCCAGCGGCGCCTTCGTCACACCAGGTGCATCAGCTCGGCCGCCTCCTTTCGCCGTGCAACCACCAGCTGCTCCTGTCCGTGTCAGGCGCGGTATTGTAAGCAGATACCAGCCCTGTGCGTCTCCTGAGAACGCCGCTGACACTGGCAGTGCCCATGTACATTCTTGGTCAGTGCTGCAGCGGCACGCCAGCATGCGGCAACTCACGTGGACCTTTGGCCGTGCAGTGGATCGGGAGCTGTTGGTGAAGCGCCGCCTCTGCATGAGCGGTGACGCAAAACTCACGAATGGACAGCCTGAGCGCCTACAGCAGCAACCATGCCCGACAGGCCCCAGCACAACATGCGTCAACACTCGCATTTTTCCGCACGACAATAGAAGCGGGCGCACAGGTATGAAGGCATTGTGGCTCTTGCCATCTCTGTTTCTGTGGAGCAACATAATGGCAGTCACGCTGGCCGCAGGTCCTATCTGCGCATACGCAGCTTTTCCGCTGCCAAGCGCATCTACCTCCGCACTGCAGCAATCAAGCTTCCATGATTCAACATATGTGGCATGCGCTGCTCATGCCGCTCAGTGTGCGTTGATAGTCAGTGATTGCTGTTGTCTCGCCAGTGTCTAGAGCCACAGCCTGTGAGAGCCAACGGATGCCCAGGCTGTGGCAGATCACCAGCTCGTGATGCCGCCTCGACACTATGCATCTAGAAATCCTGCATCTGGGGGGAGTCCGCGAGAAACAGGCATGCCTGTGCAGGGAAGGAGAACGTGGCCGGGGCAAGAAACGCACACCGTACCCGGGAAGCAACGCGCGCTGACACGGCGACGGGTGCAACTGAAGGAGCACGCAGGTCCGACAGCACAACGTACCGCTTTGTGACGAAACGGTGCAAGTCAGGGCAGCGCGCCAAGCATCCTGTCGCACAGTTGTCAAAATCTACCGAGGAGGAGTGCTGCGCGATCTGTGATGGTGAGCTCCGCCGCGCGGCACTGCCGCTGCACAGCGCGGCACCTGCAACGCCCGCTCCACACTCTGGTGAATCCACGAGGAAGAAGGCTGTGAAGCTGCATCAATGTGGCCAATGCCAAAAGAGCATGCACGAGACGTGCTGGCATCAGTGGGTCGACAAGCAGCTGTCCAATCAACAGATGCCCACGTGTCCTTTGTGCCGCACGCCGTTCTAGGCAAGCGTAGGTGCTCTCTGACCTGAGCATCTACAGCACATCATCAGACTTTGGACAGGGAGACAGTTTGGACATGGTCAGCGTACACTGTTGACAAAGTGGATGACGAAAACCGATTGGACCCTTTCGGCACTGGCAGGGCTGTCTGTGGCGTACGGACCCGGTTGCAGCTGTGGTCAGGAAGACCCGCAGCCTAGGCCAGGTGGAACGGCAGGCACGGCCATTCGTATTCAAGACAATGGCACGAGAGGCTGACAGCATCCAGTATGGACCGGGAGACTCTCCCCACACAGACCCCTGGGCTCTGGACTCAACTACAAGCAGGAATGTGACGGCAGCGAGGAAAAGTGGTGTGCATGTCACGCTGCCTCCTGGAGGTGTTCCGGACTGGCACCTTCGCAGCTGCAGCAGTGGTGCAAGCGCCGTTGGGTGGGCATGACTCGAGTCCCTCACCTGTGGCCACTGATGCCATGCACGCATGGTGGAATGCATCGTTGTGTTGTGTTGTGAAATAGCAGATGAACTCAATGGTGTATAGACTGCAGCAATGATGACGTCAGTGTGTATGACATGCCATTGGGTGATGGGAAGGTTCCCCAGTCATGTTTACGGCAGGAATGCCGCTGGATAGACTGTATCAGAGCGCGCTGCCATACATCACAGATCTGCAAAGACTCGCTCAACTAGCATGGCTGAGCTCAGCCATGAATCAATCAGGCCGCATGATTGGAAAGTAACCCTGCAGTCCTTGCTGTTGCACACAGTGCATATCACGGCCATCGGCTTCAGCCTGTTGTATTGCAGCAGGCAATGATTTCACAGTCTTCACACATCGCAAGCCTGCACTGTACAGGTATGCAAA
>JALKAD010000004.1:56583-81590 GCA_024500015.1 Ulva compressa | reverse complement strand
GCGATGGGGCCAAACAGCCCTGCGAGACGGTGCATGGTGGGATGAAATGCATCATGACAGCGGAAAGCAATCATGAAACCGTTCAAATTCAAACAGTGGGTAGGAGGCATGGCGGAGAAGCAACTGCGTAGACTAGCTAGTGCCAGTAGGACGTGAAGGCCGTGATCGCGGACGAGCGTCTGACCTGGATCACGCTAAACGCTTTCTTCAGAAGCATATAAATTTGCGAAATAGAAAACCTCTTCACAGTGGGAGCCAATCGAAGATGGAATGGGCACTCGGCCGCGAAGCCAGGCTCCCAGCCAGACCGGTACGCCCAATGTGCTTGCATCCCAAGATTTTTGGAATGTGAATTATCTTGATCAGAATTTCAGACCCAGTTGCAGGTCGAAATGCTGCAGGACATTACTGAAAAACATGGGCTATGGCGTAGCAATTGCTGCAAATTTGCACCTGGAACAGTGGTGCGTTTGCAAGTCCACGACGAACGTAAACCTGTAATACAAAAGTGTTGGAGACTTGTGACAAAAGTGTTGGTGACGGAACCCGCTGACGTAAACACGTACTGTAACAGCCCGGAATTGATGCCAGTATCACCGCGGCATGTGTCGCGACACAACAGGAGCACTCGGGAGTGGCCACGGGACTGCAGTCGGGAGGTCGACCTTTTTCGCATTCCTGCCACAATCGCATTCCACGCGTTCTACAAATCCGCAAGACTGCATGCAGCATGTGGTCCAGTCGTTGCTGTCGCGCTGCGATGAGCGCGCTGCAGCGTTTGCGCGTGCTCTAGGTCAGTTTTACATGGCCTTGAGCTCAACTGAGCTTGGCATGCGACAGAACCAGCGATGGAGCTGCAGCACATGCACGCGGGCGCGGGAGCGGCCGCTCAAGCGGCTCAACCGCACTCCGGGGCTGGGGCGCGCATCCGTGTTGCTGAGGCCACTTTACACGTGCGCAGACGATCCGAAACATCAGTTGGCGTAATGAATAGGTTGCTCTGCGCTTCTTGGCTCACACCGAAGCGCCTCAGCCCCGCAGCGCCTATCGCATATCTTAAGACGCATCGTTGATGACCAGTGTCACGTCAGAGATGTATGTATACCTAGACACAGCTGCACATACACCGGGAAACGTTGCACAACAGTTGGTTGTCTAGTAAGTATCGAACAAATGTGCTCCTGCAAGATCCTAAAGCGCGACACCTCATGAGCACGTCGAACTGATTGCTGATAGGGCGAAGTCAGCTGGCATGCTCGCACAGCTGTAGATCAAGTCAGTTGACGTGGACATGCCTGCAAATGCGCACGGAGCAAGCATTCACTCGCTGCAGCACACTTTGAGGCGGGCCGGGGAGGGATGCTCACCAGGCCATTCAGTCGGACGGCTTCGTGTGCGCAGGTGCAACACCTCGAATGTGGTGAAGCGTGGTGAGAGTGCTAGACTAGCTTTGCAAAGTGTTTACTCGAGCTTCAGGCTGCTGCTCCCATGCGCACCCCTCATTAAAACTGAGTCGATGCAAGCATATAAGGATCGAAGGCCGCGCTGCCGGGCCTGTCGATGGTAGCGATCGTCGCTGGTTCGAGCGGCGGATCCACCTGCGGGTTGGCCAATCGTGTGTCGGCACAGCTACTGCATCGAGCGTGGCCACCGGGCCAAACCAAGCGCTCCACGCGTCACCTACCCGGTACGTGTCTCACGGATCCGTCCGCATCACTTGCTCAACTTTCATGTTGATGAACATGAACGTGACGACATTGCGCGCAAGTCCGCCGGTCCTTACTCATCGTGGAAGCCGTCTGTCCTCGCGTCGCGACGTCGGACTTCCGGCTTCGAGTCCGCGTTGAAGTCGTACGTAGCGCGACACGTGTATACCATAGGTTCCTGCAGGTGCACTGCGACCGTGTGCGCTGAACACACTCGAAGCGGGCACCGCCGCTGTGTCCACGGCGCCGGCGCCGGCGCCATGACCCTCCGATTCGAGGCACTGCGCCGTGACACTCCGATTCGAAGGCATGCATACGGCGTATACGTAGACATCATTTTCAACAGCTGATCTCGACGGGCCATCCGACGTCTAGCAGGCTATGCATATGCAACACACGTGAGACACTCCAAATCCAATTTATCAGTGTCTGCTGCTTGCGACTGTGAGTTGGAAATGGTGCTGCTGTTTGCGTCTGGCAGTAGTAGGGTTGGCCGCAGCTGGTGAGTTAGCAGCAGTGCTGCCACATGCAACAGGGCATGCACTAGTACTGCATAGTACACTGTGGCACATACTGTGTTCCCGCTTGTTGGAGGTGTCAATGTCCTCATGGATACAGCGATGTAATCAAAGGCGGCGATGTAATCATACATGCATGCACTGTGAATTGGTGGCCCCTCGATGTAAGAGTACACTGTGAAATGAGAATTCCTTGCGGGAGCTCAGTGTGGTGACAGTGAAAGCTTTGTGATCAAGAAGGCCAAGTCCAGGGCAGCACGGGTGCGCAGTTGACGTGCTGGGTGACTGCCTGGTCGGCTCACATCTGCCGGGTGGCATGTCACTCTAGCAGCTAGTTGTACATTTGCTTGGTGCACTGGATCGGAGCCGCTCGATGTAAGAGTGCATACACTGTGGCATTGCAGAACCACATGCACCAGTGCACGCCATGCATGTCCTGACGGGGGCGGCTGCAGGCAGGAAACGTGCAGGCAGGCAAACGTGCAGGCAGGAAACGCTGTGATCCCGCCTCTGCGAAAGGGGGGGGGTGTTGTACTGCACGTGCTAGTGCCGGGTGGTGCGCGAGCTCGAGAGCGGACCACGGGAGCTGATATCTATTGACATCCATTGACAGAGCTGATATCTATTGACATCTATTGACGGCGTCCAACGGTACTCAAATTTTCACAAGGGTGGATCTATCACTGTGAAACACAAGGGTGTATGGTCACGCATGGTATGTGGGTGGCATGTGGCCATGGGTGGCACCGAGGCCATGGCCGGTGTGGCTACTAATATTACAAGGTCAGCGTTAGAGCCTCGGAGCACCTCACGGCTGATTACAACCC
Source organism: Ulva compressa (assembly GCA_024500015.1). NCBI lineage: Eukaryota > Viridiplantae > Chlorophyta > Ulvophyceae > Ulvales > Ulvaceae > Ulva > Ulva compressa. Next base: position 78,539 of record JALKAD010000004.1, on the reverse strand, counting down.
AAATTGCTGCCGCAGCTGCTGCCATGGTGGCTCTGGCCAGAGTTGCTCCATATGGTGGCTCCAGACATCCGTGCGCAGCAGCAGTTCGTCAATATGTAACGCACGGTCAATTCCACATTTCTAAGAAGGTGGAGAAGTCTCCTCCGAGTCGAGGGATCTGCAGGGCCTCACCGTAACGCGTCTCAACATTATGTAATTACACAAAGGCACCACACCACACAGGTTCATGTAAACGGCGCCGAAGCGTTGACTTCACACTGCGCACCGCAGCAATCCTTGGCATTGCACCATTTATTCGGCGAATCAGGATGCACATGAACAAGGTTTCGAACTGTGTGTTGCAGCACAGTGACGTGCAGAACAAGTGGACTCAGGCGCAGGCATGCGCCGCAGCAAGTGCCGTTTCTGCATGGAGCGCACACCAATGCATGGAGTTTCAACACATTCAACAAGTAATTTACTCCTTGCAGCCCGTCTATGCTCACTGAGTGGCGCATGTCTGTGTACCTGGCGATGTGCGGTGCACCCACACACCAAAGTAGGGGGGGAATTTGGCATGCAATTTGACAATCGGATTAGATACGTATACGTTACAGGGGTATGCTCCACAACGTTGTAGAACACACAGGACAGAAGTCATGGCAATGCAACAAACACATTCACCATGGCCGAACGCCGTACGCAAACAGAAGCAATTTGACAGTCAGATTGGCAATGCATTTGGAAGCCACCCTGCGCCACAACAGCCGCTAGCCATTGCAACCGTGCCACGGTTGACAGTGTGCATGATACGTAATACTATAATGGCGGCCTGCGGCGCCGCAGCTGTGCACAAGCTCACCCCCTTATGTCCCGTTCAACTGTATCTGTCGGTGTATGCTAGCTCTGACGGTCCGGTTCTTCATCTTGCATGCCACGTGCTCCGGCTTGCACATGCGTTGCTTGGCCTGCCCTGCCCGTGCACGGCGGTGGTGGGTGCACTAAGTGGAATGCATTGCGCGGCCTGCCAGTGGTGGCCGCACTTCGATTGTGTCTGCAACAGAGATTGCCTCGCGCAGGCCTAGGCTCTGTCCGGTGCTGCCCAGGGAGCCGGCGCCCATCCGGCTGATGCCGCCACGACCTGTCGCGATACTGAAACTGAGCTCGCATTGCCTTGGGCCTCTCAGAGCGCCTGCACTGCTCCTCGTGCTTCTGCTAGTGCTCCTGCTCATCCTGGCCAGGATGGTGGCCGGGTGCGCTGTTCATCTGTTTGGTCTGGGGCCAATCAGGTTCTGTTGGAAACACGACAGCACGAAACAGTCGATTCTGGCCCCCCCCCCCCCCCGCCCAGGAGATCCTGTATACACTAGCTCGCTCGTACCCCCCCCCCCCCAAAATTTTTAAAAACACAGCTTGCATCCAGCAGTGCCAACGGCAGCCACTGGTACCAACTGTCGCTGCGTCCCTACATCGGCTGCTTTCTCGCACTACTGATGCCTCGTCTGACTGGCACAACTGACGCTGCACACATCCGAGAGAGGCTTGACTCCATCCCCCACCTTGGGGCATCTCAGTCACGTCATTGCTCAGCCTGTGTCACAAGTCGTCGAACGGCAAGAGGTCGTCCGCACATGTGAACTGCATACACAGCTCCCAGTCTTCCGGATCAACCTCCATGTCGCCTAGCTCAAAGTCAGTTGGCCACACTTGGGCCTCCTCGAGAATGCGCAGGTCTGCGGAACCATTTGTCCCGTGCTGAGCCACCCCGCGTCCTTGCATTGCGTCCGGGAACAAACCGCTCCCCCCGGCGAGTGTGGCACCACTGTCGCTTCTGCTCACCACAAACTCGTGACATGCACGTGGACCATGCACTTGCGCCGCCTCGGTGTCGTGAATGCCGCCGCCTACATGGCCCGCCTGCCACGCTTTGCGCTGCGCGTCAGCCTGAGCGGCTGCCGTGTCGCAGCTGCCTTGCGAAACCAGGTCGGGCGCGCGTGCCACCGGCCGTGAGCGGCTGCGCTCCAGCATGGCCGCCGTCCTGAGCGCATGCATGCCATGCATGGCCGCCGGAGCCTCGGCGGGATTCGGAGTCGTGTCGTCTGAAGTGCAGACCGATGCCCCCGGAGGCAGGCGCTTGAGGTGCGTGGCCAGGGCACCCACGTCATCGTACACGCTGCGAGGAAGACCGAGGGCCACAGCGGCGGTGGCCCGCTGCTCATAACGCGATATGCAGATGGTTGGGACGTCGTAGACGCAGTAGAGGAGGTCTCCGCCGATGGTGCATGCAAACACCATCTGCACTTCTTTCTGCAAATCAGCCTCACACCGTTGCTCACCAACTGCAACTGGACCACTCGCTGCTAACTTAGGGCTGTTCAACGGCAACACGCGTTGCGAGGGTGCACCACGTGCCTCCGTGGCCACGAACTCGGAGAGACCACGATCGCCAACTCGCCACGTGCTGGCCGTTCCTTGCGGTTTCGGTTCGGTCATTAGGTGCATGCGACACTGTGGCGATTCTGGTAGATAGTCACTTTACCACGAATCCCATGTACATCGCGATGTACATGGGATTCATGGTAGAGTGACTATCTACCAGAACCGCCACAGACACTGTGGCTTGCGACCACAGATCTACAGGACATATTGGTTGGGATGCGGAGGTTTGACATGCATATGCAGAACCAGGAGAGCGGAGACCGGCTTGATAGAGCCGTGAGGCATTGGTCCATGACCGACTGGCATTGCACGCACATGCATGCACATCTGCAGCTAACGCCGTATACGGCTGCAGCTACATGTAATCATGCCAGCAGGACGGCATGTTTGTCATCGAGCGCGAACCATGCGTGAGGGCTTCTCAAACTTCAGCTGCCGGAACTCAAACTGCGCCACGGACACGGCATCGCCCTCGCCGTGCTGCACAGGGCTTGCGAGGTCGGGGTCGCCGCTCCGGGGCGCAAGCGACTCGGGGTCCTCCAACACAACCTCGCCGCCGTGGCCACCGGGTGCGCCGTGCGGGGCGGCCTGCCACATCGGCAGCGGCCGGAAATGGGAGGGGCACGGCGGGGGGGCCTCATGCATTGCGGTGGCGGCGGGCCCGGCGTCCTGTCGCAAGGAGTCGCTGCTGTCTTGTGCCTCCAGGTCCAGCATGTGTGCCACCGGTGCATGCTGCGGATGCATCACATGGTGCGCATGCTGCGGCTGCACGCGTGCGGTGGCTGTTAGCGTGCATGCATGCTGTGCGGGACATGCCTGCGTTGCTACCCGTTTTTCGAATACATCTTTGTCTACTAGTGCCGCTTAGGCCGCAGCGTAGCTCACGAGATGTTGCTGTGAGTGATTGACGGGATCAAACACCACTTCAGGCCATGCGTGTGGCCGTATACACCCAGCGTCACCCTGTCGCCGCCACAATTAATGAGTTCAGCGTACGGATGATGTTACCTCAACCACACGCTGAACTGACTCAAATGCCCCTGCGGCAGCAAGTTCCAACTGCTCATGATCAAGCAGGTTTTCGCGGCAGATCGAAAACTTTGATGTTAGAGTCGAATCGCCACGCAGATGACGCATGGCATGCATGCACCTAGACAGCAAAACCTGTGCTCGAACAGGGCAGAAGGGCAGCGCAGCCGTATGCAGGGTCAACCAGGGTTTCTACCAGGCCACCGATCACAGTGCGGCAGCAATTGCATGCCCTCATTGCCAGCTGTTAAAATACCATATATGGTATCCTCATCATATATATGATCACATGCAGCAGGTGGCGAGGCGCGCACCGGCTCCGGCGGCGGCGGCGTGTATGCAAAGCAGTGCGACAGCAGCGCGGCGCCTTTGAGCGGCACGGTCGCGGCCCTCTTAAACACGTGCCGCGGGCCTGCGCGAGCCGCGGCTGCGTGCTGTGCTGCGCTATGATGTGCTGCGCTATGCTGTGCTGTGCTCTGCGCAGCATCAGGCGGGGTGGCGTCGCAGGGCAGCCACTCGCTGGCCTCGCCGGGCAGCAGGCGGTCGCGCAGCACGGCAAACGCCTTGACGCGCAGCGGCAGCCGCGTTGCGCAGCCGAGCGCATGCATGACGCGAACCTGCAGGGCGTGCGCGGGCCTGTCTGGGGTCCTTTGTGGACTGGGTCTGCAAACAGCGTTGCAGCAGCCGGAAGCAGCTGCAGTGGCGCAGCATGCCCAGCATGGGATGCTCAGACTGGGTGTCCGAATGCATGCGGGAAAGCGCCGGGTACTAGTACGTGGCATTTGCTGTGCTACGCTGTGAGTGACCAAGGCCCCAGCAGCGGGAAGAAAGCACGGAACAAAACAGTCAATCACCGGCAGCACGGCCACCCTATGCATCGGCATGCACCGCTCTCACAAGGAGCACAACCAGCAGCGCAGCACATAGCACACCAACCCTGCACAGCATTGAATAACCGAGGCATTTGCCGTGCAGTCCGCAATCATTGTAACATCATGATGTCACATGGGAGGGAGGCGGACCTGCACTTGGAATGCTGGCTTGAACATACACTCTTTCTTGATAGGCATGCACAGTTTTGCAGGCGCGGTGGCAATGCTCATGTGCACCTGCTGCGGCAGGCCCGCAGGCGCAAAGGCGGCTGCAGTGGCAGCCGCACGGCTGCGCGGGGAGCCCAGCGGGGAGCGCGGCAGCAGGGGGGCTCCACTGGGGCATCGCAGGGCGCGCGCAGCGGTGCTCTCTGACAGCAGCCAGCCGCTCGAGGTGGCCGAGTCCTGGCAGCCGCTGTACCGCACGTACTGCTTCTGCAGCGCGGCGACGCCTGCATGCATGTGTATGTATGATTATCTCTGAGATACATATCCATGAGGACATTGACACCTCCGACAAGCGGGACCAAGTTCACCCTCAATGCAACACGTGCATGCGTGTGTTCCACAGTGATAGATCTAGGACCCGGCAGCGCCGAGGCAACAGACCAGCGCTAGGCAACACGCAAACAGACAAACAGAAGGCTGTGTGTTAAACAATTGCAGCAGCAATGCATGTGGTGCATGCACATGTATGCGCAGTTCTGTAGAGGAAAGCCAATGCATTGCAATATCCATGCTGGCCATGGGCTGACAAGCGCCGCCGACACTGCAGCTTGCTGTGGGATGCTGGGTAGCATGCTGGGGAATGTGCATGCTGGGGGATTCTGGGCACAGTGTTACACGGAGATCAACGCAAGAGCCCAGCACCTGGGCAGAGTGCAGGGTTGGACGGCGTCTGGACAACACGCATGGCCATGCTATCTAGTAGAGGGGCTAGTCAGCTGCCCGTCAGTGAACTGTAACTTTCAGTTGAAGGCCTGTGCATGCATCAAGAATATCAAGAACGCATTGCGATGGCATGGTGTTGATTGGTTTAAGGAAGGCACACCCTGGATCGGATCGTCAAGGGCGGCCCGGCGCTTGGTGTCCTCGCCCCAGAAGCCACTGATGTTGCTGTTGGTGCTGGGTGGCTCGGGTGCAAGACCACCAGCTGCCCCCCTGCACTTGCAGGCACTGCGTTGGCTCCTACTAGTAGGCAGCTGCTGGTTGTCTGACACAGCCTTGCATCCGGGGTAGCGTGCAACCTGACTCAAGACAGAATGCTGGTTTTCACCACACACATGCCATATGTCACAGTGAACACCATAGCTCGACTTGATGTCAACTTACATGCATGCGTACTGTCAGTGCTGTCATGACTCCAGACATGTCACTGCCACAGATACCTCACTGTGTACTGTCAAAGAGGTAGAAGATACACTGGATGCTGCTGGTTACAGAACTAACACAGGCTACCGTGACTAGCTACCTCACAGTACTGTGTAGTACAGATAGGTATACATGCAAGCCTAGGCCTGGCGAAGATCGAGGTCCTTCATCGCGCTCCGGACCGCGCACCTTGTACCAACGAGCGAAGCATCTACTTCGCTGCTGCGCTGGAACATTGCTGTCGATGCGAGTCGTGCAGCTGTCGGCGTTGGCCAAGTGCCGAAGCTCCTAGGCCTGTAATGCTTAGCTGGAAACCTTGAAGATCGTCCTGCTCGGAAGACTTAGAACCCAAGGGCATGTGCTGTTAGTGCTTGTGGCGTCGTGTACTGGGGCAAGTCACAGTTGAAGAGGTGCAGAGCTCGAGCTCGAGGTGTTGCGCGTGGCCATGGGCCCCGGTGGTGGCCGCTGCAGAGCGAGACGTCGACGTATCAGCTTGCGAATATTAATGGGCTTGCGCGCACGCGTGAACAACACTAGGAACTTGAACGCCAGGCAACCAACACGCTCTGGTGGATCAGACGCTGTCCAGCGCACTGAATACCCGACAATTTATAGCCAGTGCACGTCTCGGCCCGCGCGCTTCCAGTGCTGCTGCTCAAGTCGCCCAGCATCGTCCAGGCCATAGTCAGGCGCCAAAGTACTCGCAATTGATTAAAGAGTGGCCACCGGCTCAAACTGCGCAGCACTGTGAAACAGGATGCATCTACGCGGGAAATCGCGTCGCGACATTCGTAGACTTGTGACCGGCTGTACGTACGAGAATTTAGAAAACCGTAATGTCGACGATTGCACAATAATGCAGGTGCATGTCCAGGGACGTGCATCTAGAGCTGCATCTAGATATGTTGCCACCCGTGACGACATGCGGGTCTATCGTAACCGTCAATCATAGCTGATTGGCCGCAACACTGCCAACGGCCACCATGCCAACGGCCACCATGCCCAAGTCCAAGTCAAGCACATGTCTGCATCCTCCTGTAACGTGTTCGTTGACCTGATGTGTACAGGACTGCTGGCAATAGATCATGTGTCATGTGAACTCCTTACACAACTGCTTGCATTTGTGTGCAGCCACTGGATAAACATGTTATACTGGCAACACTGGCAGGACAAGCCATGTGTGTTTCCGAAAAAACTGAGTCATGCCCAACCCACAGTGCCTACACAGAGATCAACACAGCCAACAACCGACTCCCAGCAAGTGGCCTGCAGCAGGCAGCAATAGTCATGCTTGCAAGAATCCACAAGAACTGATCAACAGCAACAATGATACCCCAGGGCCCGTGTAATACCATACCATACCATCACGTTGCCACCGTGACACTGGCACCCACACCCTCCTTATTATAACTATAATTGTACAGAGCATGCCACAGAGCATGCCATTGCTGAGGAGCATGGTGGAGCACTGCCAGCAGAAAAGTATCACATGTAGATTGAAAGTCGCAGTCCACATGCTTGCAATTCGGTGTGAAGCTGCTGCAGCCTGTTGGGCAAGCCTGCTGGGCAAGCCTGTTGGGCACCTCACTGACCCCTGACACAGCAAGCCTGGGGGTTTTGGCTGTCTGCTTTCCTGCTGTTGCCCTCCCTGCCGGGCTCTTGCGTTCATCTCCGTGTAACACAGCAAGCCTGCCAGGCGTCCATCTCCGTGTAATCATCATCTGTCAGTGTTTTTTGTTTTGTTCTATGCTTTCTTCCCTGCGCTTTCTCCCTGCACTTGCTTTCTTCCCTGCTTTCCTGCTGTTGCCTTCGCTGCCGGGCTCTTGCATTCATCTCTGTGTAACACTTCCTTCCCTGTGCTGCTGGGGCCTCGATCTATCACACAGTGTAACACACCTATGCATCACCTCATGATGGTGAAGGTTGCCACGAAACATGGCGGATAAACTTGTTGTGTAAGCACATACTTGCATGGTGTTCAAGCTTGATCAAGGATGCAACCAGACACATGGTGTGTTACACTTGTGATACACATGGTGTGAGGCTCCAGCCTCCAGACTCACACCACCTCACAACTGACAGCCTTGGAGGGCAATATCACGCTTCTGGCTGGGGCGCATGCCCCCCTGCACCAGATGACTCAACACGCCATACGACAGACCAAACGGGTCTTCCTGCTTCATGGGCCACAGCCACAGTGGTTGCAATTGCCAGCCACACTGTCGTGTGGTTGGGGGAGTTGGGGGAGGTGATTCATGGCATGGACTCCGCAGAGGGGGGGAAGTATGCAAGGTAGCGCACAATCGCATCATATTAGACAACACAAGTGCCACAGCACCCCAGCACCCACAGCACCCACAGCCAGCATGTCAAACCCGAGTGCGGCGCGTGTGTACAAGTAGGAACCTGTGTACAGTTACACAGGCTCACAGATCCACATGCATGGCCATGGAATGCCACACTATTGCAAATAGTGCTCCACCGCACACGAGCACACGAGCCTCCGCGGGCCGCAAATGATGAGGCTGGAGCCTCCGGCACGCCAGGCCGCAAATGAGGCTCCGGCTCCGCAGGCCGCAAATGAGAGGCTCCGTCGTGGCAGCACCTCGCACGCCTGCTGAGGATACACGACGCCGCCACAGCTCTGGTGCGTTCGTTGACAACTGCCGGCATTCCGCTGGCACGGGAGCCACCCAAGACTTGAGGCCCTAGCGGCCTCCTGCTGCTGGGAGCACCTCGCCTGTGGCACTGCTGGGAGCACCTCGCTTGTGGCACTGCTGGGAGCACCTCGCCTGTGGCCCTGCTGGGAGCACCTCGCCTGTGGCGTGCTGATGCAGATTGTGGGTGCCGCAGGTGGCAGACGCGACAGGGGCCCCGGGAGGGCGAGGGGGAGGGGGGCATTGCTTTGGGGTGGTCCACAGCTTCTAGAAGCCGCTGGGAGGGAAGGCGGCAGCGTTGCCCGTCAGTCGACATGCAGAGGCGGTGCACCAGGCATGAGCGTAGGAGATAAGACTTGACAGCGGCGCAGGCAGGCAGGCAGGGCGTCCGTGAAGTGTATGCGCTGAGTTGCTGCTGGTTGTTGAGACCATCACATGATGCATGCGTTCAGTGCACGTGCACAGCATGCCTGCCTGGGATTCAGGGCTGAATAGGCAATACTTCCAGGAATCCTGCTGTGTCACACGGCGAGGTCAACATCAAGATCAACGCAGCAGCCCAGCTGCTGCGAGGTGATAGCGAGTCATCAATCGGATCACAGCACGCCTCTCCCCAACCTACGATCGAGTGCACCGATTGTGTAGGCTGTGATGGTGTCAGTGTTTCAAGAGTACATTGATTGACAGAGACAGGTTGTGTAGGCTGTGATGGTGTCAAGGCTGTGATGGCGTCTGTATTTCAGTCACAGAGTGGTGCATTGGTGGTGGAGGAGTTGTGCGCGCGATGGTGGTGGGAGTTGTTCACGCACTGAGTTGACAAACCAGCAAGCCCGCACTATCCAACAAGACACTCGCAGTGCACACAACAACAGACATAGCCACGGCAAGGCTGGACCAGCATCCAGCATGAACAAGACGATCATGGTCGTGTCGCAGGGAGCGGCTGGCTGCATGGTCATGTCACAGGAAGGGGCTGAATTTCACGCAGCGTGTGTGTTGGAGCCTGTTTTCCGTGCCTGGCATTGGCTATAGCCGATAAGAATCTGCCCTCGGCATGACCGGGGCCTTGTGGCATGACCACGGCCTGTGCCCCAGTTGAGCTCCATGTGCGGCTCACAGACCGAAGCAACTGTGAAACGTACGTGGGCACACACTTGCCACCAGCCTTATGTCCAGCGGCTCAAGGTGCCAACCAGCACGTTGGCATTCAGGCCGCTGCCCTGGGCCAGTCAGTCTGCAGATGCAGTGCTGTGGACTCACTCTGTTCTGCTGCTGCGTCGCATGCTGCTTTATCTGTGGCTGGACACACTCAGTGGCTGTGATTGTGCAAGTCTAGGTGCTACAAGGGTGTGTACCCATGCAGGAGCAAAACAGAAGGCACAGACGTTGGAAAAGGCGATGCTCAGGACACAGCTGTTCAAGCTCCAAGGGCATGCCTTTCTTGTCAGCATACCGGCAGGCAAGCAAGTATTGTGCAGGCTGCGCGAATGATGGCTGAATGTTGACTGTAAAAGTAAGAGCTGGAAACGCCACAACCACGCAATATGAGACGAGGACATCGACACAGACTCGTGATCACCGGCAGGACTTGGACTTGCTCCAATGGGATGTGGTGTTGGCCCACACTTGGGCATGCAAAGGCTCATCCAGTCGTTCATCAGAGCCAATTGATGCAGCAGCAACGCATCAGAACAGCAGAGAGGCATCAAATATGGTAGCTTCTGGTCCTTTGGGTTGTGATCTCGTGCAGTAGCCTGACTTGCGAGATGGCTTTCGAACGGACTTGTGGCCGATCGTCACAGGCGCACACGCAGCAGATATAGGTAGGAGATACATGAGTGTACCTTACAGATATAGAAATTCACTCATTGATTTCGGACATGACCGATCCGCCGGGATCATCGTGTGCACTGATGAGCAGAAGTCGACGTAAGTGGTCGCGCACCAGAGCTTGTTGACCATCAGCTTGCACGGACTCGCGAATACAGAGTCCTGATTGATCAAGGAGATGAAAGGAATACAGCAACAGAGTGACAGACACCTACTGGTCCATGTGCCTCCGCGGCCAATTCTGCGTTGTCTGAGCCTGTGTCGTGTAGTGTACGGGCGGTGCCGAAGGGTGACGGAGCCATACGGAGCCATACAGTATGTCAACACGCCGAGGAAGGTATGACTGCTTACACAAGCACTCGTCTCTCTCTCTGCGTACGTGAGTGGCAGCATGCAGCTGATTGCAGTTCATGGCAGATCTATGTTTCCAGCGTCCCACTCCATGGTATGGACTCTGGATACCATATCAATACTAACGTTGGCAAGATTTGACAAGCAGCGTGTGACTGCCGCTGTTGAAGATAACTATTTGCAGTTCATCGCAGCAATTATTTCTGGCGCCGTGCGTATATATGACAATGGGTGACGTGACTGCGCAAGGGATCCTGGCCAGGCCAGCTGGCTGGAGCCCTGCTCACAACTATGCAGTCGAATGTGCCTTGCTGCACTTGCATGCAACTGCACCTGCAACGTGGCGTTGGGGCATTGTCCCGCGTGTGCACGGGCCCGCCGTGCCCGCAGGCGTTTTTAGCATTCGAAAAATTGTTTGCTGTGTCACTATATGCGGCTGGCATTCAGTAAACGGGGCTCGCTTGTATCCTGTTGGTTGCTGCTTGTGCCAGGTGTAACGGATGGTGTCCAGTCAGTAATGTCGCTAGCGCGATGTGATGCCAGTGACACTGACCACGTCCCCTCGCGCGAGGACTCCCTGAATAGCTTCCATACCGTTCTGAACCAGCGTATTGGCGCGTCACAGCCTGTTCTCCGCAGTGTGCGCGGCCCGTTTCCAGATGTAGGCACAGTCCAGACACAGGCATTTCCGCCGTCCGTGGCCGACACCTCCTCGCCTGTGGCTCTTCATGAATTTGATCTCATACGACCCATCCCGGACGCATCCCTGGAGCAAGATGAAGTCCGTGCGGTTGGCTATACCGCTGGAGCTGGAAGAGCAGAGTCAGCGCTTGCCTCAGGGAGGCAACGGCTCGATTGTGGCGCACCTAATCCCTTGTTTACGCCGACAGGGTCTGTAATAGACTCACATGGTAGCACGGACCTTCGAGATACGATCGAGGAGGACGAGTTGTACCGCAGTTTGGCTGACAATGAAGGCGCCGTTGTACCGTATGGAATCACGCTGGAGCGATACTTGGCGCTCGTGATCTTCAAGTACGTCCTAAATATTGCCGCCTGCGTGGTCTGACAACGGGCTCTGAGGTCGACACTGTGAACATCGAGTCATATGTCGCACCGAGCTCGTGCCACACACAGATGTGACACTGACAGGCAACCCGAGTCTGCGACATATACTTACAGTGCCATCGAGCCTCTATGAGCGAGCTCCATGTTCTGCGCCACGTCTGCGTCCAAAATAGTGCCACCGTGGCGATCAGACCAACAGGCTGGCCTTTGGTTCTGTTCCGCAAGCTGCGAGCAAAACACCACAGTGTTCGTCATCTGCTACAATTCCAATTCTGCCATGCAGGTACGGAGGAGGTGACTGGAACATTGTGGACGCACGCCATGTATGTGCCCACATATCGGGCCCCAACCGCCTGGCCCCACTCCTCTGGCGGTATGCACGTGTTGCCCCTCGACCACCGGCGTACTCCACCAATGCAGCACTGCAGCTTCCTCCTCATTCTGCCAGTCAGATCTGTCGCTCAGCCTTGCTGTCTCCGACAAGCCGCCCCATCACACAAGCGCATCCAGACCACAGTGGGCTCATGCCACGTGACCGTAACCTCTACCTGCAAGCCGCCTGGAATCAGTCAAGACTCAACACAACCCGAGCGGTCACCCCACATGGCCTATACGAGGCCCCCGACACTGTCAGCCAGCTACATGGCCGCAGCCATCAAGTAACTGATGAGGGAGCAGTGGAGAGATCCGCAGCTGAGGCTCCATTTGATCCCGGCCACCACAGCACAGACAGCCTCCTCTGGAACCAGCTCACGGACCAGTCCTGGCGAGAACTCACAGCTCCTCCTGCGGCAAGGCCCATCCGCAGGTGATGGCTCGGTCGTCGTGCTTCGCCGCACGATCTTGCCACCTTCCACATTTGCAACACAACATGGTGACTGGGGCGACCCATGCACGCCCGAGCATGAGTACTGCACAATACGTGCAGTCAACATGTGTGAGGAACATCTATGTAGTGAGAGGGGATGGCAATTGGCGGTGATTGGTGGAGGTGTGCTGCAGGTCAGGCAGTGGGTCAGGCGGAGCAATGCGCGGGGGCACAGGCAGTGAGCCCGATTGGCAATTCATGCAGCGCGTACGGGATGCCACCGCCGCCGTTGCCAGCGATGAGCATAGCGCGCACAATAACAGTGATTGTGGCGAGTCAGATGATAGCATCAGCGGGAGCGGCAGCGGCTTGGCACGGGACATTCTTTTCTGGAACTCTCACCCGCCGCAGCAGGTGCTGTTCGCACGCGGCGCGTACGTGACAGACGCGGATGTGTCTAGTAGCGGCTGCGACTCGCACTCCTCAGACGGGCGCGCGCGCAGCATGCGCAGCATGACGCTGCCCGGTATGTGCAGCCCCAGTGGCCACAGCACGCCATCGCGGTCCACTGCGTCGCTCTGTGAGCTGGCAGGCGTACTGCAGCACATGGGGGATGGCGGGGGTGTGGATGAGCTCCATGAGTGGGGCGTGCATACCCTGCATGCATGCCGTGACCAAGACAGCCCTGGATCTGAGTCATTCTCACATGGCCACTGCAGTCCATGCCCGGATGCCGGTGCCGGGTCGCCCCGCATGACTGATGCCGCATGCGGTCCTGGGCATGATGTGGACAGCACGCTGGGGGGGCCCGCAGCAGGCGCAGCACAGACGGGCAGCGGTGGCGGTTGCTGCAGCATGCGTGGCAGCGGCGAGGCTGGGTCCAGCATGCTGTGTGGTACTGGGTCGCGTGCACCGCGTCCCGCTCCATGCGGCCCCGCTGGCAGCATGCATGCGGCTGAACTGGCAGACAGAGTGCCGCAGACTGCCATGGCCATTCCCGGCAGGCGGCAGCACGGCTCACATGTGATCTCTCGATCGACTGGTGTTCACGGCAACCGGAGCAGCACGGACGGGCGGCAGCCACAGCGGCCACCGGACAGCAACCCACAGGCTGACGCACACCAAGACACCGGCGGCGACAGCGGAGGGTGCGGTGGGGGACCAGAGCACTGTCACCGCAGCATGCGCAGCACACGGCACAGCGCGCGGCAAAGCGTCAGGGCTGAGCGCGATTCGGAGGCGTCGTCGCAGGGCATGGCATCAGATCGGTCATGTACGCTTGAGGCAACATCACCGAGGAGTCACAGCCGCAGCGGCTGCGACATCTTTGAGGGCCAGCATGGGGCGCCTGTGCTGTGCGGCGCGGCTCCGCATCTGCCTCTGCGGCGTGTCCACAGCGCACCATTGCCCTTCCGGGAGCCGTCGTATGTTTCCCCCCCCAATCCCCCTGTTGCCCACCCCCCCTGATCCCCAGTCCACAATGCATCATGTCTGCTTGCATGGCAGCCTCGGGCCGCGATGCCAATGTACGCATGCATGCATGTACATACTGGCATCCACATCGCATGCCGATCACACCCACCGCAGACCCATTGGAGGCGCTGGAGGCCCTTTTGCTTGCTGCCGAGGCGGTGGCTGCCAAGGCGGTGGCTGCACCACAGCCACTCATGCTGCGCAGGTCCTGCGGCAGCGACGGCAGCGGCCGAGGCTTCATGCATGAGGGTCTAGAGGCACACGATGCTGCTGCGCCTGCAGCCACACCGGCGCACAGCCGCGGCCGGCCGCCCTCGTCCTCTCAGCAAGGCTGGCCGTTCCGCGCTGCGCATGCAATGGTGGGTGCGCGCGACATCGCGGCGGCGATGCTGCCTGCGCAGGCGGCCGAGCACGGCCACATCAGCGTGTCACCGCCGCCGTCTGCCGCGCCGCCCCTCTCCGGCCAACACAGCTTCTCATCGTCCACGGCGCACCAGGTGCACCGCCACGCTGTGCCCCCTGCTGTGCCATCTGAGTTCATATGCATCTGAGTTCATATGCATGTGCATATGCATAGCGCTGATGCGAGTATTGCCCTCCCGCCCAATGTCGAATTGATCCCCCTCATCTCTGACTTTTTGGCTGAGCACTCCCAAAATACAGCAGCTTTGATGGACACTTTTGAGAGCCATTGTCAGATAAGGCGATCCAGAACTTCGCAAGTATAGGGTATCACCCGCATAGAATGCATGTGCTGTGTCACCTGTTAGAACGCTGAGTGTGCCGCCTCCCCTGGAGGTAGCGGCTCGAACGACTCGGTCTGCCAGTCACTGCGATCAGGTTCCGTCTGAGTGTGATGCAGCACTCTGCCATACTATGTTGTTTACATGCGCTCGTTCCCCGTCAGACGCATAGAGGGCCCTCCACAGGCTTCCTTGCCATCAGCCTTGCAACACATCGGCATGCTTGCCTGTATGCTCTGCCACTTGGTTGATGTTCGCCTTCGCTATTCAGCCTCTCACAGGTGGCGCAGACTCATCATGCCCTGAGCAAGGCAAGGTGTTGTTACATGTGCTTACAGCAGATGAAATGAGTAAAAACGCAGTAATCGCGCAGTAAGCAAGAGGTTGTAGCCATCGCCAGCCCGCACCACATGATTCCAACCCATGCACAGCATCCGCACTGGACGCTGCCGCTGCCCATAGCCGCATGCCCACCGTGCTGTGCTATGCTGGCCCTGGTCTGTGCACTAGTGGCTCGCTGGCGATATCTCACGAGGAACGACTCTTTTTTAGCAAGGACGCATGCCGCTCATGCATGCAGGATCACATGGACGGCGCAGAGCACCTCACACGCTTCTACTCGGACATTCTGGCCAAGATGAGCCACCCCCGCGCGCGCGCCCTCATGCTGCAGACTCTCAACTTCTTCCCCGCCGCGCCGTCCTCCTCAGGCACCGCCGAGCTTGACCACGCTGGGCCGCGCTGCGCGGTTTGGCTCGGCAGCTCCCGCGGCAGCACGCGCTGCCTCTTCGCCGGCCGCCGCGCATCAGGCGACCAGGCCGAGGCTTCGCGGCATGGCGCCGCCACACCCTGGGGGTCGCGGGACTGGGGTTCAGGGGCGCGCGGCCGGGTGACTGTTGAGTCGCTGCGCGCGACACGCAGCGCGGGGCCGCTGTTCGCCGTATCTAGCAGCAGCGAAACGGGGGACGGGGCTGGCAGGTCGTTGGGGAATGTGGAGGGACAGGGCCCTTCACTGCAAGGCGGCGCCTCTGGCGTTGAGGCCCGCGCTGCGGATGCTGAGAAGGCAGACAGACGCAGCACGGCCTGTTTTGATCCTCCGGCTTCTTCTGCAAACCAGCATGTAGGTTGTGCGCTTTATCCGGCGTGCGAGCCACCGCTGGGGGGTGGTTGTGGCCGCCGCGACACTGGGCAAGCAGGTGTGAGTGCAAGCACCGAGGCAAGTGAGCGTGGTGAGTGTGTGCACAATCATCACGATTGGGGCAGAGAGCCTCACGCCACTCTGCAGCTTGGAGAGGCCGCCGGCCTCGACGCGGTGCCGGCAGGGCTCGGGGCGGGCTTCGACAGCGGCGCTGACGCGCCAGCCGGCCTCTCATGCACAGCAGAGAGGCCTGAAGCAGCGGAAGCATATCCAGGCATGGATGCGGGCGCGGCTGATGTAGACGACCGTGATGCGGCAACCACGTCTCGGATGGTCGGGGCCGAGTGCCCCGACGCGTTCGGTGGTGCGCCGGGGCCACCGTCTGATGAGCAAGCGGCCGCGGCCACCGTTGCTGCAGCCGCGCGTCTGAGTGACTGGCGTGCTGCAGGACAAGGTGGTGGCGATGCGGGCTTACACCTGCAAGCCACCGCCACTGATGCTGCAGCCACCAACACTGACGCATGCATGCACGATCATGCATGCGTTCTGCCGCACAGTGCAGCATGCGCCACCGAAGAGGGGCTGCATGCACCTGAAGCCACAGCCGCCGGCCATGCTGTCAGTGAGGCTCACAGCACAGCACGGAGCGCGTCGGCCCGGACTCGCGGCACCGAGATCCACATGCTGAACATGCCGCAGCGGCTGCTCAGCAGCGCTGAGTCAGCGGCGGCTCGCCGGACCTCCGCCTCCGATCCAGAGGACGCTGGCTGTCCCCAAGGCATGACAGAATCCGGCAGCAGCATGTCTTCCCTGAGCGGACAGCGCACGCCATGCACAGCTCCCTTGCTGAGCGCGAAGGGGGCGCGATCGCTGGCTGGCTCGTGCCGATCTGGCGGGGCGTCGTGTGAAGGTGGTTTGAATGGGGCGCTTTGCCAGGAAGGCTTTCCTGCCTCACACGAGCCGGGACCAAGATGCAGCTCTGAAGGCGTTGCGGCTGCATGCGCTGTGCAGGGCATGCTCGGAGCCACCACGCCGCCTGCAGTTGCGACGCCGCCGAGTTCACCTGTGACCGCCACTCCCGACGGAAGCGTCTGCGGCGTCAGTGGCGAAGGTGCGCGTCAGATGCATGTAGCGTTGATGTGCTGTGGTCCCTGTAGCGTGCATAGCAGCATGGCCGTGGTGTGCTGTGCGGCGCTGTTTGTCAGTTGTCGTGCGCAGCTTGTGCCTTCCGCACTTGATATGGTAACGCGGTTCATGCGTATCGGCAAGCTGCGGTGGCCTTCTTTCAGTGCCATGGCCTTCATTCAGTGCTGTGCTGTGTGACGTGGTCGTGATGATCAGAGTGGTCGTGATGATCTGAGTGGTATGACGACTGGAATTGCAAAACCTCGGCGGACTAGCATGCATCTCGCATACGCTGTGGTCTGTCACTTTCCATCCTGGGGCAGCCTTGCTGTGTCTGCTGTTCGAGCTGAGAGTCGCACAGTCCTTCGGGTCACAGTGGAAGCCACAGCATTTCAGGGGTGTGCTGTGCTGTGCAGGCCACCTGCATAGCGCAGCGGCCGTGGCAGCCGCCACAGCCACAAGCAGCAGCATCACGCTTCAGATGCGTGCGCCCGGCATGCACGGGACTGCTGGCCGCGGCGTGCCGCGCTTGCACGCTCGGTCGCCGCTGCCACGGCGCAGGCCGCGTCGCAGCGGCGGGCAACGGACCGCGCTCATTCGGCTCGAGCCCCGGCGCTCCGGCCTTCCGTGCGCGCTCCGACGTTGCTGTGCGGACGCTTCCGCAGTCTCGGACACTTCCGCAGGCCGCGCACCCCTGCCAGTGCCTGGGCGCATTCCAGTGGGCTGGCCGGCAGCTGTTGCGCTGGGGGCATCAAATGGGCCTCGTATGGCCGCCGTGGCAGGCGTCCCGCATGAAGCAATGGAGCACCAAAGCGCGCAGCATGGGGAGTGTTCAGGAATTGGCCTGGTCACTGCGTGGGAGGATGCAGCTGCAGACGAACGCCTGTGGCCGCCATGCGATGAGGGGTCGCAGACTGGATTGTTCAGGGAGGATGGATCACTTGGCAGGCACAGCCGCACTGTCGTCAGGCTCGGCTCCACTGTGCTGAGGGGGGCAGAGCGGGAACGCAGCGGCAGTGGCGGC
Organism: Ulva compressa; assembly: GCA_024500015.1. Classification (NCBI taxonomy): domain Eukaryota; kingdom Viridiplantae; phylum Chlorophyta; class Ulvophyceae; order Ulvales; family Ulvaceae; genus Ulva; species Ulva compressa. Next base: position 60,635 of record JALKAD010000004.1, on the reverse strand, counting down.
GGCAGCCTGGGTTCGGACTGCACGAGGATTGTGTTTCAACAGAAGGTGCCGCGTGAGGGTGCACAGCGACGGGAGCCGAGGCTGAAGGTGTTGATGCGTCCAGCATAGGCCAGAGACATACGTAGTGGTGCCTAATCCAGCTCTGATTGGCAGCGCAGGGACAAGAAAACGTGGAGTCACGCTTGGGGACAGGAAGTTGGAGTCACGTTTGGACATGATGGTGGGTTGTAGCTGAACGGAGGACTCACATGAGGCACTGGACGTGGGCATAGGTGTGGCTGGACGTAACATACAGGCGGTGTAACTCAAGCATGCATGTGGCACTGCATCAGATCAGGCAACAGTGGGTGGATCGCGAATCAAGCCATATCACCGAAACCGAAAATCTATCAAGATTATAGAGAGGCAGTTGTCATTCGGTTTGGACCACATCCAGGCGTTACGGACACCAGTGCACCAGTGTATCATGCTAAGCACAACACCCCAGCATCAGCGTGTGATGCATGGCGGGTCTCTCCTGGGCAATGGCAACAGAATCGTAGCAAGCACCTCATGCAGAGAGTGTGAATGCAGCACGACCAACTGCACCGTGCCTCACGCTGTGGTCCATGAGCCAGCAGCGAGTTGGTTGCTCCAACATGCCACAGCCGGACTGAAAACTGTGGAATTGGTCCTGGATTATCTGTTCACTCAAACTGGCTAGCTACACCTACTTGTAAACTTGGCTACCTACGCCTACTGGATTGACCCAGCCGCACAAATCGATTGACCATTGCTCAAGGTCGGCGAGAGCCCGGTCCGCACACCGGGTTCGATCGGTGTGATTGCATCGTCCGCCTGTAGGTCTACATCCCAGACAGCAGTTGTCGCCAGCTGAAGCTTTGACCCTGGGCCTTGCATTCGGCACAGAGAGCACTGCCTACACTGCCTGCAGGAAGAACAAGTGTGACACGGAGATCGACGCAAGCAGGAACAAGTGTGAGGGAACTGTAGCTGAGGCAATCTACATGGCTCTGTGCGCGTCTGTGCTTCATGTGAGCAACAACAGAGTTCAAGCAAGAGAAAGATCCGTCAATCACCATAGCTCATCTGCGCTGCAACAAGCTGCATGCAACTCCGGGAATGTAGCACATTCGACAGCATCAAGTCTGCGGACAAGCATGCACTCCTCACAAGCAGCTCCTTACCAAGCACGACACAGCCGAGGAACAAAAGCTGCGCTGAGCAGGAGGGAAAGAACAGATCCTCTGCAAGCACCGGACCGTGGCTGGGTTAGAAGGCTGCGAACCGGCACGTGCAGTGATGCCAGTCACAGAGGTACAGGAGATCGCGTACTCGCCGTGTGTTCATCATGCACCCATGCCAGCCCGCGAGATTTTGGCATGCTACTCATCCATTGTGATTGTCCCGTGCGAACGCAGTGGCAGGCCATTGTCTGCCGCACCCAGTCCCCCAGCAGCTTCAGCATCGGCTTGATTGTGCGGCTTCATACCGCTCTGCTTTAGATTCACCAGTTCTCCCAGTCGTCGTTTGTGTGGCTTTGTGCGAGAATGCTGCTGCAAAGCCGATTCGCTGACGAAGTACTTGCTGCAGGACATGCAAAAATGCTGGCCTCCTCCAGGCAAATCGTCGTCCAGTTCTGCTCTGCAAGCCAATTCATATAAGAACACTATTACGTCCAGTGCGGAGCGACGGCGACGTGGGAACAGCCGTTCGTACCTGCTGCTTGTCCCGATGGGGCCTCGTGCCCCATCGTGAACTGCCCCTGGAGATTTTAGCATGTCATCAAATACTTGATCAATATGCCTTTCACAGAATTTTCCTCGGACCTTCTGCTTGTTTACGCGGTGCCGTTTGCTGCTTCCTCCAGTCTTCTTGCTGTTGCCGGCAGATCCCATTGTGTAGAATAACTTATGCAAGTGTATGATTGAAGATTGCTTATTGTGCCTTCAGAGCACACTGTATGCAGCGTTTTCGTGGGCGACGCGGGCAGGCAGCGGACAGCAGCACGCAGTAGAGCGGAGACTGAGCTCGGGTGGGAAATGGGCTATTCGTCGCGTCATTTCGCCAGATTAATTGTGACTATCCACTGTATAGCAATGTTACGCCAAAACTGCAGAGACACGTCCAGTTTGTGGGAGATGGCTACCATTGCATTGCAGTGGCCGCCGTGCACGATATGTGACGCAAGTGCGACAGCGTGCTGAAGCCAGGGCAATGCTTTGTCCCGTCGTCTGGCCTTCGCCTTGAGTTGACTGCTGACAATCACATGCTCGCATTGAAATTTGTAGCAAAGCTTGGTTTCTGCTTTGTCCTTCTGCCGGTACGCCGAAGTTCCGAAGCGTGGTTGTCATCGCCGCGTACTGCTTGGCACGTTGCTGATACAAGGTTGACACTTCCCTGAGCACAAGAAACGTTAACGGCTGTCTTGATTGTTTTTTGCTTCGTGCTAATGCAACATGGAGAGGCCAATGCCATGCCTGTGTACACACGGCGAGATGAGCTCGAGTGCGATGTGGGGTAACAGCCATCCCGGTGCCCAACCCAAGCAACGCGACACCGCGATGCACCGTTGCAGACCGTGAAATTCCCACGGGTCCGACGGAACGCGCCGGAAAAGAGCCCTACTTGTCACAGTCACCATTGCGAATCCTGCTCCTCGGCCGCTCCGATTCCCTGTCCACTCAGCCAGTGCTGCGGCGAGCGGAGTCCTCGCGTCGGATTCACGGCCAGTCTGTCGAGATAGTCGTCGAGATAGTCGTCGACCATGATGTAGAATTGACGTACAACAAGTTTTGCTTGCGGGAGTGCGCTGGCATGCCCTGCCTGGCACCACTCCTTGACTGGGGAATTCCTAGTAAAAAAACACCGCACGGGAACACATGGGAACACAAACCCGTTGACTCACTTGCCTTTGACTGCCACTGCAGCTGTGTCAACCCATACAATCGGTGTTGGCAGATATTACGGCTCCGTGAGGTCCTGCCCTGCGCACAACCATGATCTCGTGTCTGGAAAATCACCTGTTTGCAACCTGCATCAGTGATGTCAACAGCATTGACCAAGAGTGCGTTGCCGCTTGCAAGCGGTGACCTACATGTCTCTCGCGCTCGTCCCCCCTCAACTCTGGACACTGCGCCGCTGAAAATTTCTAGACACGGGCGGCCCAGGGCCATTGCAATCCTGTAGTCACGTAGCAGACCAATTCAGCGGGAAGGTTGATTCCGTGGTGTTGATGTGCGTCGATGTGCAGCGATCGGAACCATGCGTGTATGTACAGCTTCTGCGAGGCTTCCGCTTCGCATGATCAGTCCACCTCGTGGTGCAAGAGAACTCTTGCGCACGGCGAGTGCAAGGGCCACACGAGTTTCACATGACAGCACCCGACCTGCTACTGGGCCCATGCGATCACTTACTCTCCAGGATGCTCAACGCACAACCAATAGCCGCGTCTCGCGGCGGACTGATACCGCTACAGCAGATACTGCTACAGCACAGAGTGGAACATGCAGGGCTGTGTGATTGCACTGCTATATGTTCTTGCGCGTGCCTCATTCTCTGCAGCGCAAGGATGGAGTGTTAGGACTCTGCCTGACCCTCGGTCCAATCCGCTCGCCTGCGACAGAGATGTGGGGGGATGGGTGTGCAGCCCAGACGGGCTCGTCGGTACAGACGCTCTCTCTATGACACAAGGATATATTTCATCGATATATGCTGGAACTGACCCGTACTCGGAACTGGTGTGCCCCGATAGCGGCGAGGTTGTGCCTGTTGAAGTGATGGCGTTCATCATCCAGCGAGTGCAAGGCACAGGCGACGCGGCCACCAAGGTCTCAGATTTCACGATCGGGGTCCATAACCGGTTTGGTGTCGGCTCCGGCACCTGTGGCAGCGGAGCGGTCATTGTGATCAGTGTCGAGGACCGGCAGGTGAGAATTGGCTCACACTACAGCAACGTTTTGTCGTCGCTGTCAACGTTGCACGCAGAGATGCATCAACTGCGGTACAGGTGTACATTTCAACCGGCGAAGCCGTGGGAGACATACTCGATG
>JALKAD010000004.1:39813-56483 GCA_024500015.1 Ulva compressa | reverse complement strand
GACATATGCATGGTTGACATCAATGTGCAAGTGTGTGAGCGAATTGGTGACATTGGCCGGCATGGCGGGCGATTTTACATTGGCCGGTAAGACGGGCTTTGTTACGCTCGCTGTGGGCTTGTGTGAGCCGCGGCTTGGATGTAGGCCGTGGCTTGGAGCTTGGCTGAACACGACCATTCTCCTGCAGTCACTTGATAGCAAGTTAGACTGTTCTAGAAGCAACGATCTTGTAACCCTGGCCACGATGACTCGGTACGTTGCGTCTTGGCTCGAGCTCGCAGGGAGGGAACTGCCATGCACACTCTGGTTCCAGCTTGGCCGCCACTACAGAGTCCCCTTCCATGTGACACGCATGCCCGTGCACTGGATGACAGTCCACCTTGTCTGGATGACAGTCAGAGAAGAGTGAACGGGCAGAAGCACAGTACGTCCATGCGAGGCCAGTGTCGTCGTGTCAATGTCCTCATGGATGCGGCAATGTAATCATACGTACACGCAGTACTTACATAGATGCCTGGCAGGACCACACCTGCAGCTGGTGGGTACTACTGCCAGTGGTGGCATGGCAACATGAGTCCAGGACCTAGTGGTACACGTGCTCGGTGCACTTGCTCGGACCCCCTCCAAGTCGTGAGTGTACATGCATGGATGCACACACGTGCAGCTGGAGAACGTGTGCCTCTGGGACAGGCCGCCGGAGCAGCTGGGAGAACACAGACAGCATGAGGGCATGAGAATTTAAACGCTGCTGAGCTGAAGCTTCTAGATGCGGTGACGGATCCGGACGAGGAGGGGCCGGCCCCATGTCACAAGTGGCTAGCTTGCGCTAGTCACCTGCTGGTGACATGCTGGACTTGCAAGTGCAGCACAGCACTGCGCCTGTGGCACAGCACAGCACAGCGCCTAAAGCGCCTGCAGGTCCAAGCATACGCTCTAGCTGGCGGGTGAGCGAGAGTCATCTGCACCAACGCAGGTCCGCCTGTTACAATATTGTTGACGATATTGTCCGGGAGTCGCCGCCAGGTGTGCTACATGTACAGTGAGATGAGCAGCCTCATGATTGTTGCAAGTCTGGTGTACACCATGTGGCCACGACCCGCAGAGGTCAAGGCAGCGGCACCACGGCCCCTCCATCCGCCATCGATCGGCATGTGCCGCAGCTGGTGTTCCGGCTGTGTCCCGGCTGTGCCCCGGGCCGGGACTCCCGGCTGTGTTCCGGCTGGCGCGCATGCATGCGGCAGCACTTCCCGCGCAGCGCGTCATACGCGCTCATGATCATGACCTGCCCCGTCCACGATGCGTACGGTCGCGCCCCGCCAACCGACCCCACCGCCACGGGCGTGCTGTGCGTGCTGTGCATGGTGCGTCTCGCTGGATCAGTCACCCGCCCTGCCATGTGGGGTGTGGCTATGAGTACGATTGCCGCGGGCTCCAGGTTCTGGCCGGCCGGGCAAGATGAGCCGCAAAGCTCATCATGATGTGTTACACAGTGATAGATCTAGGACCCAGCAGCGCCGAGGCAACAGACCAGGCAACATGCAAACAGACAGACAGCCCACCGCAAGCACCAAGGCTACTCTCCGCACGAGCAAATGCCAGAACGAACTCGTTCGAACTTGCGCCGGCACGAAAGCAAACACACACGAGTGGCCGCCATGTGTGCTACATGTACACTGAGATGACTAGCCTCAAGTCTGGTGTGGCCACAACCCGCAGAGGTCAAGGCAGCGGCACTGCGGCCCCACCATGCGCCATGCATGCGCCATCCGCCATCGATCGGTATGTGCCGCAGCTGGTGTTCCGGCTGTGTCCCGGCTGTGTTCTGGCTGGCACGCATGCATGCGGCAGCACTTCCCGCGCAGAGTGTCATACGTGCTCATGGCCTGCCCCGTCCACGATGCGTATGCGTACGGTCGCACCCCGCCAACCGACCCCACCGCCACGGGCGTGCTGTGCGTGCTGCGCATGGTGCGCCTCGCTGGATCAGTCATCCGCCCTGCCATGTGGGGTGTGGCTATGAGTACGATTGCCGCGGGCACCAGGTTCTGGCCGGCCGGGCAACATGAGCCGCGCAGCTCATGTGCTGCGCATGCTGACCACCACTGCGGGCTGCCGAGTGGGACTCGTGAGGGAGGGCATGGGGACCCGGGCGCATATGGTGTACCAGCATGGCCGGGGGGTGATGGCTGCCACTGTATCCATGTTTGGCCATGCGGCCCAGGGGGCCAGCTGCAGGGGTGGCATGGCAGGACAGACGCATGTGCAAATGTGCATGCATGTGTGTCGGGCTGGTATGGGTGCCATGGCATGCCAGACAACCAACAAAAAAAAAAGGAAAAAAAAATCGGGAATCACGTCACATCTAAACGGGCATCGGTGTTGAGTGTTGTCTACAGAAGCGGTGTGCGCGTGGGTTGAACGCGTGAAATATAGGTTGTTGACAGTGGGGGGGAAATTGAATGGAATACGGCGCCCCAGTCATAAGCCATGAGCCTCTGACCACAGCAAAGCATATAAATATGCCCAGGCCCATCCCTGCTAGTGCTGACCTCGCCCGGAATAAGGGCAACGAGGTCGGTGCCGGTCTGACCCAGGCGCTCCGACGTAACGGGAAGTGAACATGGAAAGGATGAGGGCAGGGATGTGTCTAGATCAGAGGGTATGACCACTTCAGGCGTGGCAGTTGGTAGTAGGAATGAGCTGGCACATTGGCGGAGCGCGCATGTAGGGGACAGTCCGTTGGACAGCACATGACCGGGACTCGGAACTGAAGCAAGGCTGGCACGTCAAGTACACGGCAGAGAGACGGGTTTATTGTCGGCATGAGTGTGGACCGTAAGCCTTGACCATGTGTGTGACCTATGAAAGTCTGCAGGCAGGTATTCTCAAGCTGTCACTTTGGTTTGATTAGGACATGGGAACGTTCTCTCAGGGCAGCAGGTTCCGGACAGCAGGTTCCGGGTGTCTACAAGGGCCTATTGGGCTGCAGAGCATGTACGCATGCATATGTTTCACAACAATCGGCCACAGCATCCCTGCGAGCAGGGGCGGAAGAACGAACAACATGCCCAACCGCGGCAGGCACAGCCACACCAGATCCAGCACACGAGCCCCCCCCTAACAACCACGCCTGCAACCGGGTCCCAGGAGGCAGCCACACCGCACCCACCGCCACCGGTTCGTACGCACAGACAGCAGAGACCCGCGCAGCAACGCCCGCCACAAACGCAGCCACCAACCGCGTGCACAGGGCGCGGGCAGTACGGGAAACAGACGCCGGAAGCGCAGCCGACGGGTCGAGAAGGAAAGGCACGAGGCACACAGCCGCAGCCAGGTCGGAGTCCGGGGCCTCGCACACCACGGCACGCGCAGCCGCATCACCGTCAACGGCGTGCAACAGGTCAACCCGCAAGGAGGCAAGCCCCGTGTCATGAGCCATACTGTGCGCTCAAGAGTCTAGTGACACATATATACGACGTCCTACAATCCAGAAGTAATACAACCCCTTGGGTTGGGCGCTTTTCTGGTTCTTGACATGGTTTCGGTGAGATGGTTAGAGCATCAGCTGCAATGCTCCCTCATGATCAGGACGTCGCGGTTTCGAATCTCCGCAATTCACCGCAGACTTGCTATCAGTCAATTCCCCGTCACGCCACTTGAGCGAGGGGGTGTGTCATGAGCCATACTGTGCGCTCAAGAGTCTAGTGACACATATATACGACGTCCTACAGTCCAGAAGTAATACAACCCCTTGGGTTGGGCGCTTTTCTGGTTCTTGACATGGTTTCGGTGAGATGGTTAGAGCATCAGCTGCAATGCTCCCTCATGATCAGGACGTCGCGGTTTCGAATCTCCGCAATTCACCGCAGACTTGCTATCAGTCAATTCCCCGTCACGCCACTTGAGCGAGGGGGTGTGTCATGAGCCATACTGTGCGCTCAAGAGTCTAGTGACACATATATACGACGTCCTACAGTCCAGAAGTAATACAACCCCTTGGGTTGGGCGCTTTTCTGGTTCTTGACACCCCGTCAATCCGGACGCAGCGGAAAGGCAGGGGCAGAACAGCAGGAGATGTTCAATATGCAACCACCAATGCTCTCGCGGGTCATCTCCAAGCAGATCGCGATGTTCGTCGTACACGTAACACTGACAGAGGAAGCACGCATGAGGGCGCCGCAGAGTCCCATACGTCACAGCATAGTCACCTGGCAGGTGCACCGACCGCAACGCCATGAGGGGGTAGACCACGTCGGACTGGGACCGAGTGTACGGCGCGAACCCCGCGCCCGGGAGACACAGACTACGCGCAAGAGGGTTGCGAGCAGCAGGCCGCGGGCGAGTGCGCTTCCGCAGGCGACCGCGCAGTGGGCCTGCAGCGGCGCCGGTGCCCGCAACGCCAACTCCGCGTTGCCTGTTTGCCCAGAGGGTGATACCCGCTCGGAGGTCTGCGTTTCCAAGCGCGCCTGCACGACCAGCAGTACCGGACTGCCTGCCCGACGCGCGCGGGCGCACAGGCAAAGCGCCTTGGGCGGGCGTCTGGTGGTCCGAGGCAAGGTCGTACGCGGCCGTCGCCCGCCGCAACCAGGCGTCCCGCGCAGGCATAGACGCCCGGACAGCCGCGCCCATGTAGTCCGGCGAAAGCGCAGCCGGGAGATCGGCGGAGAACAAGACAGAAAGAGGGTCATGGCCGCGGAGGGACGCTGCTTCGGCATCCGAGGCCCGATCACGGGCTAGTTGCCGAGCATGTGCGACGCGACCTTGGTCGGCCGAGCCAACTTGAAGCAGGTCAAGGTCGGTAAGGAGGGCGTCATTCGAAATGCTGCGGTTTATCACCCATGACGGTGACAGCGTGGACGCGCGAACACCAGCGGCCATCTTGGCGGCCGCCAACAGAACCGCAGACAACAGGGGCCTCCGGCTTCGCGGGGCGGGGCTTGTCCGGGCCACGATTCATGAATGATCAGCATTCGAATTCGCCAGGCTGCGGACAGATGCAGTGCAAGCGGGCACTCATGGTGTTGGCCGCAAGTCGCGTATGCTGACAGGGCTAGGATTGATGTGGCTTCATCTCGAGGCCTGGCTATTCAACGTTTGAGGCTGTGCAGGCGCTTAGTGGCTGTGGCGCTTAGTGGCTGTGGCGCTTAGTGGCTGTGGCGCTTAGTGGCTGTGGCGCTTTGGTGTTTGTGATGCCAGTGGTACTACCTAGTAGGGGGGACAGTGTGCACCAGCAAACCATATATTGCCCGAATTGGACGATCGGTATGGATGCACAATCAAAATCCGTGCGGCTTTTTAACGTAAGTCCGCGGACGTAGATAGGTAGCCATGGTAGGAACTGTAGGCAGTCATGATCATGGCGAGATGAGTGTGCAGAGAGGAGGACATGTATTGGCATTTGCACACGATATCAACAATCCGCAACGCAGTAAGAATTAATCTTTACCAGAAAACTGATGCTTCTGATGCGTATTGCGATGTAGCCTCGCTGATTCCCGAGACCATGGTGCACCATAGAAGAACTGCGCGAGCCAGCCTGCATGGCCGCTAGTAGACACTGCGACACGTGTGTAATCAGCGACTGTTGCACGATCACATGGCTCCTGCATTCCTGAACGTCGCAACTGCAGGCTCCTACATGTTGGCGGTGAATTCACGCCTTGTTTGCACATATGTGGTGCTCTGTATGAAGCCAAGAAATCTACACTAGCAGCATCGACATTTACTTGTAGGTCCTGTGGGCATCTGTGAGCACCTGTGGGCACTAGTGCAAATTTCACAGCACCGCAACCCATCCAATTTCTCTTTTATGGCTTAAAGGATAGCTTGAACTTTCTTAATCGCGCCTGCGTTGTCGGAATCGTTGTGCACGGCCTCTCGGGCTGTCCATTGACACGAACGCACCAGTCCTGTGGGTGGTGCTGACAGACGCTCACAGGCGCTTAATTCAAGGCGATTAATTCAAGTGGTCCTATAGAATGTGTCTCACCAACCAGAGAGCTCAATCCAGCTGCCAGCAAACCTGCACGCTGCAAGCAAGGCAGCACAAGCGTCCCATTGGCTGCGAGTCCCCAAGTGCGTTGGAGACATCCCACTGGCAGTCAGGTTCTCACATGCAGGCCATCTGTGGCTTTCTATCTACGTAGAGCAGCTGTGAGCAGCCGTCAGGCCTGCTGTGGGTGCATGTGCAGCTGCTGTGGGGGGCCTACAGGCCATCTGTGGGTTTCTGTAGAGCTGCTGTGAGCGGCCTGCGAGTTGCTGTACGCAGCTGTAGGGGTACCTGTGAGGCAGTAGTCAGCCTGTGAGCAGGAAGCCACCTGTGAGAGTTGGGACCCACAACCTTCTGTAAAGTTGCTGTGGCTGGCCTGTACGCAGCTGTGAGATCAGTACATGGCGTTTCTTATCTGTGAGACCTGATGTGAGTCCTGTGCATGCAATCTGTACAGACAGCTGTGATCATGTGAGCGTGCTCACAGATGCCCACTACGCCACTTACAGGGATGTCGCGACGCATGTCGATGCTGCTAGTGATTGCGAATGCCGCTCCTCGGCCGCTCCAATTGCCTGTCCACTCAGCCAGTGCTGCGGCGAGCGGAGTCCTCAGATTCACGGCCAGTCTGTCGAGATAGTCGTCGAGATAGTCGTCGACCGTGATGTCCAATGGACATCAACTGTTGCTCGCGGTAGTGCGCTGGCAAGCGCTGCCTGCCACTCGTTGACTGGGAACTCCTAGTATAAACAGAGTGCACGGGAACACATGGGAACACAAACCCGTTGACTCACTTGCCATTGGCTGATTCTGCAGCTGTGCATCTGTGTTGGCAGCTCGTACTGGGCCGTGGGGTCCGCCCTGCCCACAATCATGAACTCACGTCTGGACAGAACACATGCTTGCAACATGCCTCAGTGACGCCAACAGCATGGACCAAGCGTGCGTTGGCCCTCGCAATTGTGCGGAAGCGTTGACCTAAATGTCTCGAGAGCTAGATCGCTTCCACCTCTGGACACTTCGACGCAGAAACGGCCCCGCGCCTTTGCGATCCTGCAGTCTAGTCGCAGATGAATTCCCAGAAAATTAAATATGATTCCGTGGCGTTGATGTGCGTGGATGTGCAGCCATCGGAACCATGCGTGTATGTACAGCTTCTGCGAGGCTTCCGCCTCGCATGATCAGTCCAGCTCGTGGCGCAAGAGAATTCTTTCGCACGGCGTGTGCAAGGGCAACACCCATTTTCCATGCCTGCACCTAGCCTGCTGTTGGACCCATGCGAGGCGGATAAATTAGTCTCTAGAAAGCTCAATTCCCAACCAATAGCCGCATCTCGCGGCGGACTGATACCGCACTACAGTGCAGAGTTGAAAATGCAGGGCTGCGTGATTGTACTGCTATATGTTCTTGGGCGTGCCTCATTCTCTGCAGCGCAAGGATGGAGTGTTAGGACTCTGCCTGACCCTCGGTCCAATCCGCTCGCCTGCGACAGAGATGTGGAGGGATGGATGTGCAGCCCAGACGGGCTCGTCGGTACAGACGCTCTCTCTATGACACAAGGATATATTTCATCGATATATGCTGGAACTGACCCGTACTCGGAACTGGTGTGCCCCGATAGCGGCGAGGTTGTGCCTGTTGAAGTGATGGCGTTCATCATCCAGCGAGTGCAAGGCACAGGCGACGCGGCCACCAAGGTCTCAGATTTCACGATCGGGGTCCATAACCGGTTTGGTGTCGGCTCCGGCACCTGCGGCAGCGGAGCGGTCATTGTGATCAGTGTCGAGGACCGGCAGGTAAGAACTCACACTACAGCAACGTTTGTCGTCGCTGTCCACGTTGCACGCAGCGATGAATCAACTGCGGTACAGGTGTACATCTCAACTGGCGAAGCCGTGGGAGACATACTCGATGAAGTCCAGATTGAAGCCATAGTTCAATCCATTGGCCCACAGCTTCGCAACAGAGACTATAGCGTCGCGTTGATGGATGCCGTGATCATGGTGGGCCTGGCCCTTTCAAGTAAGGACAAGGCCCCTGATTATGACTATGAGACACTCGATTATGACCATGATGGGCACGCTGATTACAATGATGGTCCCGATTACGACTATGACAGCAGTCCTGGCCCTTATCCAGCGCCACACTGGGACAACTGGGGTGACTATGATGGAGACCAGGGCGCAGATGACAGTCATGGTGGACTTCTAGCGCTGTTCTTCTCGTCGTGGTGGCTCATTATGGTGGCTGTGCCACTCATGATCGGTGTCTGCAACTGCACAGTTGCAGCAGCGCAGCGAGCATCGATCCCTGCCCGCAGAGCCGCTGCTGGGGCGCAGCATCGGCGGAGCAACGCCGTGCAGCAGGAGGCACGGACGGTCGCAGAGAAACTGCAGAAGATGCAGCGTGACCTCCAGGTGCGCTCTGCAGGAGTGAAACTGCACACACGGTCTGGTTGTGCTCCTTGTGCTTGCCGTTCACGTGTTGGGTGACCGTGCTGCTTTGTTTGTTGGGTTCTGCGCTTTCTTTCCTCGGCGCTGCTGGGGCCTTGCTCTATCACAGTGCAACACACACAGTCTGCAGCGCATCTTCACGTCCGCCCCCATACCAACAATTCGGAGGGCCCGGGCCCTCGAGGGGTCCAGTGGCCGATAGGCATGCCTATGGGTGCTGTGGGGGACAGTCATGCACCTGCGGTAAGGGCATGAATGCTTGGAGTCAGCTGTGACGCTCCGCCTGCAGGCTGCCAAGGTCGGCCGGTACGTTGCGTCCTCTTGTCCGATCTGCCTGGAGGACTTTGCCTCCGACGCTAGCGGGCCGGCTGCCACGGCGGCGGCTGCCACTGCGGCGGCTGCCACAGAGCCTGCGGACGCCACTGCGGCGGCTGCGACGGCCGGCTGGCCCGCCGGCCACGCGGCGGGGTCTACGACGGCTGCGAACGGCTGGGACGGCGCCAAGGAAGTGGAAGAGCCCCTACTCAGCACTCATGCCGCCGACGCCGATACATGCATGCATGCATCAGACTCATGGGGCCCGCCAATTGATGAGGCGGACCTGGGCGTGGCCGCAGAACCATGGCTGCCGACAGCAGACGGTGGCAGCGACCTTGTCGCCGCCGGCGCCGAAGGTGCTACAGCCACGGTGTCGGCGATTCAGGCTCCGATACGGCGCGGGCCGGAGCGGCGGCCGTTCATGCTCCCCTGTGGGCACATTTTCTGCAAGCCATGCATCACCGAGTGGCTACAGCTGCACAAGGAGTGTCCAGGTGCGCCATTGCCGAACCGTTGCGCTGCCCGCTGAACGCGCAACGTTTGCGTGTGTGCCATGCATTTGTGTGCCATGCATTGTACATGAGACCCTCTTTGCTTCTCTGGTACCCTCTCTACGTTTGAGAGGTTTCTCTGCAATGAACTTCCACGGACTTCGGATGCGTTATGATGCCGACATGACGCGCCCGCATGCAAAACTTGTGTTGGGCCGTGCTGCTCTTCCACATCTCATGTTCAATTGACAACCCCTGAGTGAGCAAGCTCTGGCATCGTGCTGTGCATCATGCTGTCCTGTGCATACAGTGTGCCGGAAGCCTGTTGAAGAAGGGCTGTCGGCAGTCGCCATAGCGAGTCTGGCGCTCGAAGCGAGTCTGGCGCTCGCTGCAGACGTGACCAGCAGTGCCGCCGGTAGTGGCGCTGCCAGATCGAGCTCGACCAGGAGTGCCGCCGGTAGTGGCCACGACGCTGCCAGCGGTCCGACCGCCACACCAAGCTCCCTCGACCAGTACGGCCCAGAGTTGGAGTTTCGGCTGGCGCGCATGCTGCAGTCCTTCCCAGGCAGCATGTCGCCGCACACTGTCAGCAGCCTCCTCAGCGACGCGTACGGCCGCAGCATGCCGTGCTACCACTCCATGGGGCCCCAATACATGGGCCACATTCATGCTGCGCCTGCCTGGCCGAGCTATGCCCACCAGCCTTGCTACGGGCAGCAGCCGTGGCCTGCATGGCCCCCGTGGCAGGCCACGGCCGGCGGCTGCTGGCCGAGCGCGCCGGGGTCGAATGCGTGGCCGTGGGGTGCGGGCGGGCCACCCGCGCCGGCCTGGCCGGGGTGGCAAGGGGCCCCCGGATGGCCTGGCAGCCCCGGCTTGCAGGGGGGCCCCGGCTGGCCCGGTAGTCCGGGCTGGCAGGCGCCAGATGTGCCCAGCTGGCAGCACAGGCATGGGCGTGAGCAGCATGGGCGTAGCTTCGGCAGGCATGGCTCTGGCCGGCAGCGCTCTCCAGACACGAGTAGGAACTTCGGCTTCGGTGTCGCGTTTGCGTCGCAGCAGTCCGACTCTGTGCGGTCGAGTATGCTTGATGCCGGCAGCAGCGCGATGAGCGGCCCGAGCGGGGGCGGGTCCGCCTCTGGTGGTGGTGGGGGAAGCTGGTAGGGCTCGACCGGGGGTGCAAGTAGTAGCGCTGCATGTGTTGATACACCGCAGCAACCATGGAGTGTTCGAGAGGGATGAACAGGCGTGCACGCCATCTGCTCCAGTCAACACCAGATCCAGAGGAGTGGGATCCAGATGAGTTGGTAGATATGTTGTGTGGCGTTTGCATTCAGTAATGTCCGGAAACATGGTTGGAAGGCATGTCAAGAGGCAGTTGGAGTGATGCCCTAGGTTGGCCGAAGGAAGATGGACGATGCAGACATGCGTGGACGTCATGTACATGTCACAGATGATCTGAGTCACGTTACAGAGGTATGCTCCACAAGCTGGTAGAACACACATGTACAGGACAGAAGTCACGGCAATGCAGCCATGTCACAGATGGACGCTGCGTGGATGTCTCCAGGCACCGGCCCGTGGTGACCCTTTGCAACCCTTTGCATGCTGGTAGATCTGATAAAAAATGGTCTAGGTATTAGCTGAAGACACGGTCGACGTCCATGTGTGCGTGTGTGGGCGAATTGGTGACATTGGCCGGCGTACGCGTTGGGCGTTTTTACATTGGCAGTGGGCTTGTGTGGATTGGTGCTTGGCTGTGGCTTGGAGTTTGGCTGAACACCACCCTTCTCCTGCAGTCACTTGAAAGCAAGCCAGACTGTTCTAGAAGCGATGATCTTGTAACCCAGTCCACGATGACTTGGTACGTTGCGGCATTGGCTCGCGCTCACACTGGCAGCTGAGGGAACTGCGATGCACACTCTGGCTCCAGCTTGGTGCAGAGTCCCACAAATGCTTATAACCCGACTGTCCCGTACAGTATGCAGACCTAGGGTGGCCGTGCCCGCGTTTGGCCAGTTGTTGGGGTATGACTGCTGGAAAAAGATGCAGACAACCACCTAGCCATAGACAAACACCTAGCTAGTAGCTGTTGCAGCTGTGTGAAAGTGGCGGTCCGTACGCCAATCTGTGTCAACACGGCTCTGAAAAGCGGACACTGAGCCAGAGGGCTAGACACTGAGCGCGTTTTTGGTAGTGCCAAAAGAGTTCGAGTACCGTAGAATATCCAATTGCTCGTGAAAACAGGCTTTGTGACATGACCAAAACATGGTTTGTAGCTCGTTATTTTGGCCACCAGCATGCGTGACAACCGCGATTTCACGAACTAGGGCTCGTGAATTTGAAAACCGCACGCGAGTGTGATGATGTCATACTTGGGTCGCAAGATGAAGGTCAGCGTGGTTTTTATGAAGATGATATGTAATAAATGCATTTTTTACTGGATCCTGATAGACCTGCATGTGGTGGTTGTGCGCGTGAGCAGCGAGCTCACGACTCGCGACACAGCGTGACAGCGCAGTCCCACAACCGCGTCTTCGTGAGATTTGTCGGCTGATCGCGTGACAGGATGAGAAATGCTCGGAGATTTCGTGCCAGCGTGACGTGACATTCACGAGCAATTGGATATTCTACGGTATGGTCCGGCGGGTGCGAATGCCAACCGGGGCTCGCGAGGGAGGGCGTAGGGGGCCGGAAGCATATCATATGCATGATGGTGCCCTGGCGTGGCTGGGGGGGTGCTGGCTGCCGCGGTGTGCCAGCTTGGCCAGGCGGCCCAGGCCTGGGGGGGGAGCTGCAGGGGGTTTATGTTTAGCAAGGTGCCCTGCACTGGCAGGGGCGCCATGCATATGGCGGGACAGGCGCATGCAAACGTGTACATGTGCATGCGCCGGCTCGGTAGCTATAGAGTGCCAGACAACAGGGGCCTCCGGGTTCGCGTGGTGGCGCTTGTCCGGCAACGATTCAGCGTTTGAATTCGCAGGGCTAGCTGCAGACAGATGCAGTGCAAGCGGGCATTCGGGCTGTTGGCCGCAGTTCCGACACGTTGTGTTGCACTGTGATAGAGCAAGGCCTCAGCAATGCCGAGGGAAAACAGGCGGGAACCAAACAACCAAAATGACAGCAACCACAGCCGACACGTTGTGTGACGTGGTGAATCTGCGTGCATGTATGCTGACAGGGCTAGGATGGATTCGGCCTGTGTTCGAGGCCTGGCTGTTTGCGTTTGTGGCTCTGTAGGCAATGCACTGTGGCGCTCTGGAATTTGTGATGCCAGTGCTAGGGCGGTCAGTATGCAACAGCAGACCATATAGCCCGGTTCGGGCGATCGGAATGGTTCCGCATTTAAAGTCCGTGCGGCTTCTCTGTAACGTATCACTTGCTTCTCGACTTGTGTCCGCGGACGTAGATAGGTTGCCATGGTAGGAACGGTCGGCAGTCATGTGGTGAGTGTTTGCCCACGCCAGTGCAGAGATGCACACATATTGAAATGTGGGCTGTACGAGTCACAAACCCGTGTTGCGGTGTAGCCCTGCTAATTCCCGAGACCTTGGTGCACCATAGAAGAACTGCACTAGCCAGCCTGCATGGTCGCTAGTGGACACTGCGACGCTGGTGTAAGAACGATCACATTGCTCCTGCATTCCCGAACGACGCATTTTAAAACATGTACGGGAGCGCTGAATGCACGGCGATGTTTGCACATATGGGGTGCTCTGTATGAAGCCAAGAAACGTAGTCTAGCTAGGCCTAGCCAGAGTGACCATCGCGTTGGCAATCGCTAACTCAGCGGCACACATCGCGAGCAGATATGTCAACAAAGGCAGATTTTGAGAAAGATGCTCGCAAGAAGCGACGCAAGAAGGCGTCCGTTGTCAGAGTTTGTCTGGACGCATGCAAATACGACGTCTTGCGGCAGTGCACGCGAGACCTACACTGGAAGGTTGTCAGCGAGGAAAGCCAGTGGGAGGTCTTGTGGTCTGATTGCTCTGTATCCTCTGAGCGTGTTCTGCGTCTCATCACGGGACAGGTTCGCAATCTCTCGTGTGGCAGCCAGGAAACAGTTTGCTGCTGACAGCGCAGACATCTTGTTGCTTGCAGAAAATCAACCATTTCTGTGGCATGCTTGAGCTTTGCCGGAAGAAACCCATGGCTAGGCACCTGGCGAAGATGGCAGAACGCGTGCCCAAGCTTTACGCTTTCACTCCCAAAAGCTATCAGCTTCCTGAAGAGACCGCAGCCTTTCTCGCAGATGTGAAGGCAACGAGAAAGCCAAAGACATGGATACTGAAACCAGACGCTGGCTGCCAGGGAAGAGGCATCGTCCTTGTGCAGAAAGTCAAGCAAATTGAGCAAGTATGCCCTCCGCCAACAGGTGCTCTTCCCGGGCATACCCACATCAAGCAGCTACAGGACCATTGTACTGCATATCCCTGCGAGACATCCCATCCAACAGCTCCCAGGCATATGTTTCACTGGCTGTGTCTGTCCACAATGGCGGCATGATGCAGCATGGGTGCTCTGCTGGCAGCCATCGCCACTCATAGATCCGACTACACCAACCGTTGACTGCCTTACATGTTGTAATAATCTGTACAGCTGAATTCTGCTGTGTGTGGCATCCTCGGTTATGCTGTAGGCTCTGACCTGGAGCCTCTTCTCCCGCGGGATCCCGCTCCCGCAGTAGCTGTGCTCTCGAAGTAGCTGCGGGAAACTCAGTGGGCGTAAAGCATTATATAGTGCTCCACTACTCATTCCACTCTAGCGTGGCCTGAAGCCAAAATCCACATTGCTGTGAAGTACAATCCTCGCTGCAACTCGTGCAGCTACATGCAGCATGAACTCGTTCATGTTCCTATCGCTTGGCTGCTGATACCCACCTCTTCAGGTCCTGTCGCCTGCACCGTCGTGCCGCTTTGCAGCGTCCTACTGTAGCATCCTTTAGGCCGCATGCATATACTGCATTTCAGGTCGGGAGTGATGTAGTTTTCCCCATCCGCGCACATGTCGAACAACCTGCTTGTCCATGTTCACATGCACCCAGCTCCTTTCAGGCCCCGTGCCATCTCGACAGCGCAGTTTTCACAGAGATCATTGCACCTGTCTACACATACATTGATCTACGCAACGTCTCTACACAGAGGACATTGGACCGTGACATCTTGACCGTCAAGTGCAGTGGTGAACGTTTTTGTTGTTTTTTTGTTTAGTGTTTTCAATTTTGGGGTTTTTGTGTGTGCATGCCACACTCTCATCTTCTCCTACATGTAGCTACACCTCCTCCCCGTGCTGCACTTTCACTCCCACCTCCTCCCGTGCCTCTATCGTTGTTTTCCAGGGGAAAATCTGCCCGCGGGCAGGGGGGGAAACGGCTTGCAAGTCGACGGGAGCAATCGGTGATGTGCGCAGCAGTGGTCGACAGGGACTGATGTGCGTTCAACGCAGTAGCTCGTAGGATATGTTTTGACGTCGCCGATTAATATCTTCGGAGATACTGATGGACTCTGCACGCGGTCGCCGCTCGAACGGGCAGTTCCGCTCTACAGCCCGGGGGGCAAACACCAGCTGACTCCGCACGTTGCCCGCATTCGCTGCGCACTGTTCTTGCATGAGGTGCATGCATGCATGCAGGCTCTGAAAGACCTCGCCGAGGAACGCGCCGTCGCTCAGGAGTACATCCGCCGCCCGATGCTCATTGGGGGCCTCAAATTCGACATCCGTGTCTACGCCCTCGTGCTGTGTGCTGAGCCCCTCAGCGTCTTTGTCTTCCGCCGCGGCCTCGTGCGCTTCGCGACCGTCCCCTACCGGCCCCCCACCTCCGGCAACCTCAGCACGCAGCGCATGCACCTCACCAACTATGCCGTCAACCGCACCAACTATGCCGCCAACCGCCGCCCGGGCGCCGGCCCCACTGCGGCAGCATGCCCGCCGCCAGCAGCTGCAGCCGTGGCAGGCGAGCACAGCACACCGCACGGGCACAGCGCTCTGGCAGGCGATGCAGCTGCAGGGGAGCAGAGCGGCATCAAGTGGAGCCTGGAGGCGCTGTACGAGTACCTCGATTCCAACGGTGCGCCGCCGCCGCCACCTGCCACCTCAGCCACCGGCATGTGCGCTGCTTGAGCAGACTGTGACGCAGCAGGCCTGGCCAGGCCGGAGCTATGACACACATTGCTCCTGGGTCCCGGTTCGCCGAATACGTCAACGGCCTATCTCGAGACAACCGCCTACGGCAAGCATTCTACAACTACACTTTGCTCAAATTTACACTTTACACTTCACGCGCTGGAGCATGCAAAGCTCGTAGCGACTCCGCAACGCTACAGCCGGTGCTGTCGCCCAGCGGTCTACTGATGCATTCTACATCACCGCGCTCGGCCCCACATGTGGCCCGCCTGCGGTGGTGCTCGGTGCAACCGCCACGCGCTGCCCGTGGAGCACGCTGGTGGTGAGAGACCGTACAGAAGTACACTCCACAAGGTGGTGGAGCACAGAGGCAAGCAAGCGGGGCGATGCATCAGCCACATGAACCATGGCTTGTGGTGCACGCTTGTGGTTAACGTACACATGTATCGCGAATCATGTATCTCCCAGAGATACCCAATGTAGCCATGTACCCACACACCTGGCAATTGACGCGCCTGCGGCTCGGCGGTGACCGCCGCTGCGTGCTGCAGGGCACAGCAGCGCCGTGCTGTGGGCAGCGATGAAGGACATCATCGTGAAGAGCCTCCTCGCGGTGCAGCCGCTGCTGGCGCACGAGTACGCCCTCGCGACCGCCCACGCCGCCGACCCGCACCGCTGCTTCGAGGTGCGCCCCGTACCGACTGTACTCACAGACATCAGTTCGTTCGACACCTGCTGTCGCCCGGCCAACCGGTTTAGGCGGTACCTTTAAACTGGTTCCCGGGTTAATCCGGCCCAAAGGCCAGAGGGCCGAGGTGACTGGATACACGGGGGACGTTTGAAGTTCATATTGCTCCACATGGTAGCACACCACACCAGCATACATCTATATTGGCAGGTTCACTGACTGGAGTGCGGTCCTGTCGTTCTGTAGAGCCTTTTGCGTTGGAGGTGTAGCACGGCCTTGTCACCATGCATGGTCTGCATGTGTGTTTGCAGTGCAGTGCACTGTCTGCATGTCGAGCTGTGGCATCGAGCTGGAGCCCTGCTGAAGTGTGGTGTAGCACAACTTGTGGTCTGGTTGGGAAGCACCTGAACTTGTGTGCGTTGCGCAGGGAACTTGAGCATGTTCTGTGATGATTCATCAAATGTGAGCACTTGTGTGCGTTGTGCAGGTTCTGGGGTATGACCTGCTGCTGGACAGCGCGGCGAGGCCGTGGCTTGTCGAGGTGAACCACTCGCCGTCGTTCCAGACGGATGCCCCCCTGGACGTCGCCGTCAAGAGCGCCCTGATCGGCGACG
>JALKAD010000004.1:6872-20288 GCA_024500015.1 Ulva compressa | reverse complement strand
AGCATGCACTTCATATCTCTCCATACGGCCAGGCGCCTGTCCGGGCATCGCCATCCCTCGCTAGAAACTTTGGCCCAGTGAACGTGCAGCGCACAGACACAACGTCCGTTGGAGCCTGCGATGCCAGCAAGGCCAGGGCCGCCCGCGCGTGTGCGTACCACTGATGCGCTGCACGCCCTGCCAGCGCGTGGTTCTAGCATGCTACCTTACTGCTAGCAATTTCTGCTGCTCATCAGCGCACGCGTGTCTCAGCGCTAGCGGTCCTAATCGTCGTATGCAGCGCTGCATGTCAGCTCCCACATGGCTGGGACAGGTGGTATGAGTTTCGGACATTCGAGGCTCGGCGGGTCGAACATAAACCTGACAATGCATGCGTCATCGCCTCAGTTTGATTGGTACACGGCCGTTACACTCTTCGGAGTGCGAAGTGCGACTCCATGGTCGTTGAACCATGTTTTCTCCCGGACCCAGGCGCCGCGGGCATGAAGTGTCGTGGCTACAAGTGCCTGTTGTTGACACGCGTTTTATAAAACAAAATTGAAAAATCTTCCAAATTGGGCATGTGACTCCCATCAAATGTGTGCACGCATCCGTGCGACGTCGTGTTCCGAGGTCCGCCTGCATCCTTCGGCATTGCAGGTGGTGCGACCCATGTAAATGTGTAAATGTAAACATTCAATATCATGTGAGCCACAAACATTTCCTTTTATCAATGGTCGAACTTTAATACACTACACTACCACTGAACATACATGCCTACTCGCAGCAGCAGCAGCATGCTCACAGTACAGCTTGCTCCAATGGCCCTACGTATGCATTGTGGCACATGCCCCATGCTTACCTGAGAACACCCAAAATTGACGTGTCATATGTACTGCACTGGAGACAGAAACTTGCTCTCTTTTCACAGATTTAGCTGTGAGGTGGTGCATGCTGTCCCATGCCACAGTGCACTTACCATACTCTCAGGATCCTGATGCTCATGCACTTGACAATGCAGTGGTTCATGCTACAGTGTCAGAGGTCTCTACAGTGGCAGACACCACCGTGCCTAGACAGGTATGGCAATTCAAATTGGCACAGCCGATGTCAACGACAGTCAATTGCTGTATGCTTTATGCACATGGCATGCTGGCCACCGCCCCTTCCGCCTTCTGTAGCGTGACTTCATAGACTTGCACTCCATCATTTGCACTGGTTGTACTTCCCCCGACGCTCCTGAAGACGTGCCACACAGTGCGCACCCCTCACAACTCGAATCATGTTACGGTGGTATCAGTTGGTCAGTTAGTTCTGGCTGTTCGGTCCATATCGCATGTAACCATGTGCAACTCCGCTGCCTAGAGCAACCAAGAGCAACCAAGAGCAACCAGCAACGCGTGTTCATGGATCATCATAGGGATGTGATGTTATGATCGCGCTGGTGTTTCTTTTTCCTTTTTGGTATGGAGAGAAACACAGCAGCCCAGTCAGAAATAGCAAGTAAGTTTTTGTAGTCCCAGCAAGCGCCCGGGCAGCGGGCAGCAGTACGCCAGATCCGACAAGCTACGAGCAACTGACACAAGCTGAGCACACACCATCATGTGTTCGCGATGCTGGTTTTGTCTCTTGACTCTTGTCCGTGGGGTTCGTGCTACTGTGTAGGGTGACCGTGCTGCTTCAAGTTGTGACTCCTAGTCTTTGTTTTGTGCCATGCCTGGCTGCTGCTGCGGCCTTGATCTATCACAGTGTACCAGACCATGGTGCACCATCATGCATCATCTCATCCACACCACACCATGGTTGTGTGGGTCCGTCGTGGATCGGGACCCTGTGCAAGTTGATGCTTGCTGCTACCTGCTTGCTGGGGTTCAGTTGCGCCGCTTGTTGCCCTTGCTGCTTGCGTTGATCTCTGTGTAACACCACACCCATACATGCCACATCAGCACCCACATGCTCCAACAAGCTCGCAAAGGCATGCACAGACAGGCACAAATAGGCGCAGGCCCCCTTCATGGATCATGTAGGGATGCGATGATATGCAATTCAGATGGCAGTCTAGCTATAGACTGCCCTCTCAGCTCAGAACTGTGCTCGTTGTCACTTGTCTCTGTTGTCTTTAACTGTTTGCATGCTGAAAGCGGTCGCAGCTGTGGTCACAATGTTTACTGCAAACCATTTCCATAGCAAGCATGGTTTCCGTAGCACGAGCAGGTGCAGTAGACGACTTGGAGCAGACACCAGACACCGAACAGCTAGATGTACACCCGGTCATGGTTCACACTCATGCATGGTGCACACTGATGCATGGTGCTGCGCTTGCGTTGTTTGTGTGTGAGTGTGTTTGCCTTCGTGCCAGCTCTGGTCCGTTCTGGTCCGTTCTGCCATTTACTCGTGCGGAGAGTGGCCTTGGGGCTTGTGATGGTCTGTCTGTTTGCATGTTGACTGATCTGTTGCCTCGGCGCTGCTGGGTCCTAGACCTATCACTGTGTAACACACTGATGCGTAGGTTGGAGGAGGACCATGTACACCGTTACGCGCATACGTGTTTCACCGTATTTCACCTTGTCTTGCCATGTTCTGCTGGTAAGTGGTGCTGCATATGGAAGCGGTTGTACCACTGCGCCACTTCCTCTCAGTAAGCTAGTAAGCTAGTGGCTGACTACCTCGTACAGTCAGCATCATGCATACACAGTAGATCACAGCTGCACCCCATCTGCAGCATGAGAGTGAAAGGGTAAACACGATCCCAGCTGCCTTTCTTGCTGATTGCACGCGCATGCGCGCGCGCATCTGCTGCACTGCACTGCTGCACATCAGAACCCATGAGGACCGCCGAGGGTGCATCTGTGCTCTGTCTCAGTGCAACAAAGCGTGTGAGTGTACATGCACCACACATGTGGTCCTAGATCTATCCCTGTGGCCGCAGCCCCTTCGACCGGTGCCTCGCGGCCTCGGAGATGGCCATAGCGCGCGGCTGCGCGCCCGTACAGACTGCTAGTGTGGAATCGGCGCCTGCCAGTGGGCCCTGAGCATACTGACTGTGTTTAGTGTGCGCGTGGACCGTGTGGTACTGCGCGGTGCTGCGTTCGGTTCCAGCGTTGTTTGTCTGTGTATGTGCGTGTGTGTGTGCATGCACATGTGTGTGTTTGCTTTCATGCCGGCGCCAGTTTGAACGAATTCGTTCTGGCATTTGCTCGTGCGGAGAGTAGCCTTGGTGCTTGCGGTTGGCTGCCTGTTTGTTTGCGTGTTGCCTTGCCTGTTGCCTCGGCGCTGCTGGGTCCTAGATATATCACTGTGTAACACATGTGGTCCTAGATCTATCCCTGTGTAACACATGTGGTCCTAGATCTATCGCTGTGTAACACACATGTGGTGCGTCGTGTATGTACTCTTACATCGAGGGGTTCCGATCCAGTGCACCAAGCGAATGCACATCCTAACTCACATGCTAGCCAGCAGACGCGAGCCGGCCAGGCGATCACCTGGCACGAGCTGCGCGTCGTGTATGTACTGTATGTATGATTACATCGCCGTATCCATGAGGACATTGACACCTCCGACAAGCGGGAAGCGTGTGAGCCGAGTGGATGCCACATGTGGTGTACGCAATACATATAGACCTACATATAGACCAATAGACCGTGCTGCTTGTGATTGTTGGTTTCGTTCCGTGCTTTCACGTCCCTGGCGCTGCTGGGGCTTTGATCTGTCACAGTGTATCACATGTGTTGTACATCCTGATCCTTCGAATTTGTGGCGGTAGCGCTGGAGGGGTGTGTAGGGGTGTGTCAATGCGCATTGGCTGTACATATCTGTGCCGTCCTTCTTACATTGTACCTGCGGCATGTTTGTGCTGGGTCGGTGTGCTGTGTGTTTGCGATGCCGCTTGTGTTCCTTGTGCGTGCAGGTGTGTGTGTGTGTGTGTGTGGTGACCGTGCTGCGTGTGTGTTTTTTTCCCATGCGGTCTTGCCGGGGCCACGCCTGCTGGGGCCTTGATCTAGCGCAGCGCAGCGCAGCACAGCATGCACAGCATGCACAGCACTGTACTCAAAAAGCACTCCTTTGATGCTGCGCGCTGCAATCCTGTTACACTTGGGCTCGGGCGTTGCTTTGCGTGGCTGATTCCCTCAACTACATTTCTGTGACGCACCCGTATCAACGATATTGTGATTGTTTGTTTGGTTACATGCGGTCTTCCCACAGCGGGTCGGGGGCCTTAATCTAGCTATCACATTGGAACACACCCGTCTCATAACGGTCATTGGTCTGAGCTCCCCACAGCTGCTGACAGTGGCCATGCATGCAGGCGGGTCTGCCGCATGTGCGCCACCCGGACGCACCCCCACAAGCCGTCCCCGCCTCTCCGGGGGCTGCTTCTGGCTGCCGCCGCCGCGCTGGGATGCGCGCCGCTACCAGCCGCAGCACGGCTGCCACCCGAGGCCCTGCTTGCCATCACTGGCGGCGTTGACACGACCGCAGCGCATGCTGGGGACCAGCATGTGCAGAGCACGTGGCGCAGCTTCAGTGAGAGCGGAGAGGATGACTTGGCCGGTGGCAGTGGCAGGCATTTGCTGCACACTTCTGGATGCCACAAGCGCAAGTGCGTCCTGCAATGCATGCATGCTCATCATGACAGCTCGCTCCCGCGCCCTGTGGTGTAGGCCGGTCACACGCCACCGTGGTCATCTGCAGTGCACGTCAGTTCCGCTCTGCATGCATTATCCGAACCTCTGCCTCTCCGCAACCATGCTGCAACAGCGTCACACGGTGGCATTGGTGCACACGTATGTTTGCACCATTGGTGCACATGTACACTCCAAGGGTGCATCGCATGGCCCGGGGCTCTCGACCGTCAATTGCAGGATGTGTGCTGTGCCATGCAAGCACTGTGTGCTGCGCAGTGCGCAGAATCGGCAGACATGCTTTAAATTTGCAGGCGCCTGCGCAGGCGCAGATCTTCGAATCGGCATCGCTGTTACGGCGATTCTAGGGTCAAGCGTGCACGTGCACAATCACTTTGTCGGGTGCAGATTTGTGCTTTTGCACCGGACCTGTCATGCATGCACGATGCAGGGCCGACGCGTGCTGTGTCACACTCTTGAACGATCAACGCCCCAGCAGCACCGATTGAAGACCGCACAGGACAAACAAGCAACCACAAGCGTACGTGCTGTGCAGGTGCATGCTGCGCTGCCCGAGGTGCCGTGTAGCCACTGGCGCCAAATTCTCGCACTGCAAGACGCCGGACAAGTACTACAACTGTATGAAGCGGACAAATTGGAGCTCGGGTGGGGGCATGATGAAGATGATGACGATGCCAATGGCTGGCGGCACGAGCACGCCCCCGCCGCCGGTCTCTATGCAGGCGGACGGAGCTGACGACAGCGGGGCGTTTGTAGAGGAGGGAGATGACGACGACGAGTATGTGTACTACCACGATTCAGAATCGTACGAGGTCTTTGCGATGGCATTGGTCAAGTGGGACACTGGGAAGGATTTCCAGGATTGAACCGGTGAACCTGAAAGTTTTTTTTTTCGTGCTTGATTTATCCATAGCTTCCTCTGTGGGGTCAGAGTGCCCGGGGCTCAGCAACGCACGGAAGGTGTCGCCCGTAAGCTTGGGCAAGGTATTGGCCGTCCTAGCAGATGCTGAGACGCGCCTGTTCTGCATTGCGGGAAAGCATGGCTACTGATTGCTAGTCCAGCTGACACCGCTACAGTCCAGCGGCGTGTTATAGTTGGCCGCCATGTGTGCACGTATGAGGGCGTGGTATGAGAGCCCAATGGCTCGAGATCTATGCGGGCGCCAGCGCATCATGTTGTATTGCAGCGCGAGCATCGTCCGGCCGATGGCTGTGTCCGGTGTTATGTAAGAAGCAACCGCCGAGGCCCTGGTGTGCGATGAAGCAGAGTGACTGCCGTCAAATCCAACTTGATCCGACGTGATCCGACGTGTGCATCTAGCAGCATTGAGGATGATTGCCTTGTCAGACTGGCCGGCGCTTGCTTCATCGTGGATATAAGGCATGATTTGGGATTGTAGGGTGGGTGCTGTTGTCACAGAACGGTTCTTGTGGGCTGTGTTGTGAAAGCGTGTGTTGTGTGCCTGACAGAGATGCCTGCCACTGCGCCTGGCAGAGATGCTAGATCGCATCGGCTTACCGGTGCCATGGCGTGTTTCGTGAAACAGGCCCGGCGGTAGGACTTGACCTGTCGCCATCTTGCAACATGTCCACGCATGGCCATTGGGGACTTGCAGTTCCCTTGAGCGTCCAGAGGGCCCAGACGCCCCTGGAATGTCAGGACAGCCCGACCCGGTAATGGTATACTGGTACATTGTTCACGTCTCTGTTGTAAAACACCTCATTGCGAACTTCCATGCATTTGCATTGAACACTTGAGGGCCTTGTTGCCAAGAGACCGCAATTACATTTAATTATGTGGAGTGAGGCGCGCGGGTATCATGATGGTGGACACTGTGTGGGTGTGGCTTGCAATGCACTGCCCCTGCTAGTGGCACTGTCCCTGCTAGTATGAACAAGAATTATGTGGAAACCAGCAAGCCGCTCATGCGCGATGCATACCTTCGCGATTTACCTGCAGACACCGAGATCGAACCTCTTCAGACTTGCACGGATGTTGCCGTTATATTGGCATAATGCGCGGGGACTGCGGGTGGGCCTCAAATGTGGCCACAGTCCTTAAGAACTCTCACCTTCGCACCCAAAGCCTGCATGTTCAACAATAGCACCACCCAGGCTAGGTTCCATTCAGGCCGACTGCGTACATATACTGAACTTCTATAGCGGCTTGAAGCCGCTATATGCATGGCACGTTGAAATACTTTAAAGGGGTACGGTAGGAAGACTCGACCTAGTTGATGATGGCCAAAGTGAGATGGATATCCATATGCAGTGCGTTCATCGTGCCTCTGAGTCAGGAATCCTGACCGGGTTCCTCTGCGCCATCGCTGGCATCAGCCAGGTACGCCGCACGGAGCGCACACCGTCCTCATGCTAGCCTAGTCTGGCATGAGGACGGTGGACTGCAGCACTGCAGCACGCTGCTGGGGTTTTACTGGTTACCGCTCGTTAATTACAGCGCAGCATGCAGTCATGATCTTGCCCTTACCTGTTTCTTCTCACGGCTCGTGCGTGTGGTGCAACATCACAAGTCTACCGACTGACATGTATATCCTCGTGCGTTTGATAGTGCGGTGCCCCGGGCCCGCCCGCACTGGCGACAATGCATGTGACTACACAAAAGGGGGGATATGGTCAGCCAGCAGTGCGCATTGGGTCAGACCCCAAACCAGTGGCACACGATGGCACACAGTGTTACACGGAGATGAACGCAAGAGCCAGGCGGCGAGGGCAACAGCAGGAAAGCAGACGGCCAAAACCCCCGAAAGCAGACAGCAACAGCAAGCAGCAACTGGCCCAGGTGAACAACCATAACGAACCGACACAGCCTACACAACCACACCCACGCATCCACACACACGAGCACTCCCGCACCCCACCACCACGGCACCCACGCCACAGCCGCACACAGCAACCACCAGCCACACTGCGTACTACCGCCCACCCGAGCAAACCCGGCCACCACTGACCCCCCAACAGCAGCACCCCCACTACAGCCGGCCCCACTTGAGCACTCCACCCCGGGCCCCCCGCCCATGAGAGCCCGGGGGCTCACGCCCCCCACTGCGCAGGGCGTACCAGCCCTCCCGGCTGCCCGGCAGGGGCCTGAGGGCGCCACTGAGTGACTAGGGTGGGGGTGGGGGGGGAGAGATCACGCGCTATATATTATTGCGCCACTGAGTGACTATTAAAATGTGGTTGCCGAGACGTGCATGCGCAGCTTGGCGGCGGATAGAACGACTAGTTGAGTATCACAGGTTACAGCGGGCCGGCACGCGTTCGAACGAATTCAGTGCTGCCATGCATGTGGCACGCTTCCATAGTGTAGACGTGATGAATGTCATGTGTTACACGGAGATCGGCGCAGGAGCCTTGGCGCTGAGGCAATGGGATCGACTGCAGCAAGCCGGAGCGCAACAACAAGGAAGCAATAAAAAACCGTATCCCAGCTAACACGTCAGCGGCTGGCAACAAACAGCAACATGCGAGGGTACAATGCACTGCCATATATATAACCGCAGCCAGTGCACACCAGCGCTGAGAACTTTTGAAACTGATCCATCACCGTGTAACATACCAGCGCACACGTATGTGCACAACCCCAACACCTCGACACACCTACCAATGCCATGCAATCGACCCATGCCATGCAATCGACCCAGCAGCAGGTCCAAGGCACACCATCCACCACCACCCACCCTCACACAGACATGACTGCCAGCCGGGCTGTGCTGCTTGTGCTTGTTTGTTTGGTTTTTTTGATTGTTTCGTCCCCTGCTTTGTCCCCTCGGCGCTGCCAGTCAGTGATGGTGCGTTGCAACCATCATGATCGATCACAGTGTAATGTCAAAGCCCATCCGCACCCAGCCCCACCCACTGGTATCAGCTCCACAGCTAGCACGCAGTCGACGTCACATGGCGTGGTTGGAGTGGTTGTTATGGTTGGGATGTGCGCTAGCTGGTGTGGGGTTGTGTGCGGTTGTGGCAGTGCGTTGTGGCTCAGGGCTCCTGTGCATGCTGCTGCTGCCTGCATATGCTATCATCTGGGATTCGGTTGCAAATTGCTTGCTTGCGTGTCGCTGCCAGGCTGTTGCGTTGTTTATCGTGTAACACACAGCCAAGCCTAAGACCTCGCATGCAAGCCCCAACATCCCTGGCACTGGCAGTGTGCCCGTGGCAGACGACCAGGCCGCCCTGCGAACTGTTCTGTCGGCAGCGGCCGGCGACGACACTGGCGATTTGCGCACAACCGCGGCCCGGGTGCTTCGAGTGACTCGCATGCTCATGCGCATGTGCACCGGCAACCTTTAACCCTTTCCAAGCTTGTATGCACATACTGTCCACGTGCACAGCATGAGTGGCCAGCAGGCACACCGCGAGCATCAGTGCGCAAAGTGGGAGATCTTGAGAGGGCTTTATCATGCTGTGTACACCGCCATGCATATGTCCACTCGCTCTGCAATGCGCTCCCTGCGGGCTCATGCCGTATGTGGTCACCTTCAGCTGTCATACTATTTTCGTCTGTGCACATCTGGATAGGACTTACCCGAGCTTGGCGATTACCCTCCACGCCACAAGCTTAAGCTCTAGGCAGCAGAGGGTTGGCCAGCACAACAAAAGCGTACAGAACGTGCCCGAGGCACATGTCCGTTTTCACTGAACGTAATTTGGCAATTATTTAGTCAGATTGATCGTGAAAGCCAGATCTAGCCAAGCACGTCATCACCACGTTCTGCGACCGTACGACCGTCCGCGCTTCAGGCTTGGGATGCAGCGCCGCAACGCTCACTGGCGAGTCTTGCCTTGTCTGTAGATGGCTCACCTGCAGTGATATCTTGTTCACGTCACTGATTCCAACGTATTCAACTGTGATAGAATTTATCTAGAGATCGAAACCTGCCAGAACCCGGCCGGAAGACCCTCGTCAGTCGGTTGGATCAGGGATCCACCTTGACCCGACTGGCGCATCGTGAACGTGCACACAGCCAGCTGAAGCAGTCAACAGATTCCGAGCCGCCAGTAGAGACGTCATCTGTGTGCTGAAGAAGACAGGGGTCGGCAACAGGGGCCTGTCAGCCACCTGGCTGGGCAAGGGGTACGGCACTGGGCACTGTACACGGCTTGCCCGAGTGCGTTGGCTAACTGAGTGCGCTGGGGACGGCATGCGTTAGCCACAGTGCACAGGCCATGTGTTCTGTCAAAACTGCACAGCCGAGCTCGGACCAGCTCCATGTGTCTGCACCAACTCATTATAAATGTATCTTGAACCGATAGCCTGAGGTCAGACGCTGAGGTCACCAGCGGGGCGGTGGGAAGCAACACGAACCGTAGCGCACAGGGCAAGCACAGTTCTCCCCACTGCAGTGCACTGGCCGGGGTTGACATGTGAACAAGCAGGTGTCGCAAGAGCTCCGCGACTCGATCACGCGCGTGAGTCGTTAACGACGTTTTCCGCTAAAACTATGTGATTTCATGGTTTAACGCCTAACCTTGCCAGTGCTTGGGCACAAGAGGCGTAGACGTCGATAGCGGCGGGCTTGTGCAAAGGCGGAAATTCAACGTGGCAATGCATACCGGATGCAGCAGTCGAGTGCGATATATCTAGAGGGCGGAGTCCGATAGAGTGGGATATATATAGAGGTGCACACACAAGGGGCGGGAATCGACCTTGCACCGCATGCATGGCCACATGGCCACGTGCATACAGAAATAGCCACCCTGTCATGCAGGGAGTGCGAAATGGACAGGCACAGCCGTCAGCCTCTTCGCACAGCAGCGTGGCTGCTGCTCCTTGTGCTTCTGCGATGCTGCGCTGCGCGAGAGCTAGGTGTGGTGAAGCTGGGGGAGCGCACAGCGCACAGCACACACAGCCCGATGAGAGCAACTGCACTGGGCAGCAGATACTCTGCCGATGCCGGTGTGGAAGCTCTAGATCTGCCAGGGTTGGTCAAGCCACAGCATTCACAGCACAGCCGCGACCTTCTGCACACAATCGGATGCCACAGGGCAAGGTGTGCCCCAGCGCTCCCACTGTGCATGTTGTTGCCCTCGCTGCCGGGCTCGTGCCGGGCTCGTGCGTTGATGATCATGTACCATGCTGTGTTTGGGATGCTGAGCAGGCCTGCATGCATGTGAAAGTCAGGCTGCTGCATGCATCAGATGGGGCCGTGTGGGCCATGTACTACTTAGTAAGCAGCTATGCATGCTGCATCTGATCTATGTCAGTGTAATACTGTAGCAGCAATTGTATGCGCTGTTATCTATGGCAGCCGCTGCGCTGCTTGGAATGCTGAAGCTACTGGCATTGGGCTTGCGTATGCAGTCCATGCATGACACGAATGCGCGCCTATGGCCACAGCTTTAAATCGATAGCCCCGCAACCTCTGTGCACCGTTCCCTATGCGCACGGTGCGTAGCATACCTCAGTGATGATACCTCAGCACTGCGCTTGCACCACAGCGTGCTTCTGACACATAGAGCGGTTTCTAAGCTAGTGCCAGTCCACGTCTGAGACATCGTGGCTACCTGTTCCCGGTGATGCATCATGTAGTACATGATAACAAACTGTCATTGATATACCATTCCGAGAGCCGGTCGTGACCAATGCCGCTGTGCTGATGCAGTTGCTTACCCCGTTGCCCACGCTGCGCTGGCAGGCGCCGCAATGGCGTGCTGATCGGGCACTGCAGAGCAAATGGCCGTTTCTTCACATGCCGCAACGTCAACACAGGCAGGTTCATACAAGAAATGCCGATTGTGGGCCAACCAAATGGGACCACTGCCGATAAGTCACCTGGCCGCGTCAGCATTGTATATGAAGATAGTTGCTCCGATCTCGGTGAGGGAGAGACCGTCTGCGGGGCCTCTGAGTGGGGTGACTTTGTGCCTGAACCAGATGAGGGGGATATCGGGCGCACAGAAGACATCGTGGACGACTTATACGGAGATGCCTCGGAGAATGACGCGCCTTCAGAGTTCCCGGAGAATGACCGGCCCCCGACGCAGCCCTTACCACAGCAGACGCTGCCGCTGTCACCGCCAGCCACGCCGCCTGCACCTGCACTTCCCAGCCCGCAGGCAGTCCCACCACCCGTAGCATCGCCTGCCCCCCCACAGCCGCCACCACTGCGTGCATCTCCACTACTCTGGCAGCTGCAGCGGAACGAGACACAGACAAAAACAGGTCTCAGTATCGTCAGCAATTCAAGCGGCCCAGTCGTGCGAATCGCGGTGCGTCGCGCTGAGAGCGAGGCGGCTCCTGCTGTGGCGCCGGCGCGCACAGAGCCAGGCCCCCTTTCACCACCCACACCACCTCCGGTGAATCAAGGGCAACCAGCAGTGCCACCAGAGCGGCCAGCACAGGTGCCATCGGTGCCGCCACCACAAGCCCCAACACGGGAGCCGCGACCAGCTCCAGGAAGCTCAGGGGGGTCCACTGTTGTCATCACACTGGGCTGAGCCAGCCAATGGGGAGGTTGCTGCCAATGGCACTGATCAGTCTCATGAGAGCCTGCCACGTGCATGGTCATGTTGCAAGCCTTTGCCAGCACCATCAAGTGTGCTGTGTAGTTTGTGTTCCACAACATGTGTACGCAGTGAAGCGATGTTTCAATGTGTAAGTATGGTCAGCCACAAGTGTAATTCGTCTGGTGCGCACTGGCAGGCGCTCGTGGTTCTGTTGGCCGTCCATGACATGGCACAGGTCTGGATCTGGCATGGTAGATCTAGAATCTCTGATTACAGGCGCCTAAGCGAGCAGGATGCATTGCCCAATGGTAGTGGACATGCGCTGGCAGCCAACACCTTGTCAAAGATTTTGCGTTGCTGTCTTCCGCATTGTTGATCTCCAAATTCGGATTCGCAGATCTGGAATCGAGGAGTGCTTATGTTGTTGAAAGGCCTGTTGGCTGGGTACATGCTTGGGACACCCCTCGTCATGCGGCCTTCATGGCAACAGGCTGAATGTGGACTGCACACTGAGGGATTGGTCTGTTGCATCGGTGCTGCTGGGTTCTAGATCTATCACTGTGTAACACACTGAGGGGCGTGTATACACCATACGTGTGCACGACAGTGTTGTAAAGCAGTCTTCGGTTGAATGCAGCTTGCTTGCGAGCAGGAACACTGTACAGCAGTAAATCTGTATAGTTACATGGTTGGCCCAGCTGCCGCATCAGGTGCCGCGCTACATACATGTAGGGTATATCCGGATATGCCTTTGCCAATTGGGTCATGCATATGGAGTCGTTGGCTATAGCAGCCAGCACCTACCTGTCACACGTGTAGGCTGCCACATGCACACAACGCCAAACGGATATATGGGCACAGCTGGCGCCACATTGAGCACCTCCTGGCTAGCCCGCATGGCATGTGTGCAACCGTGCACAGCGTTTAAATTCAATTTTTTGGGACGGACTGCTTGCGCGCTGACCTGCTACATGCATGCGACCGTGTACGACTCGGCTGCCCATCATCATGCGGTGCACCCATGATGCGTCGCTCGTTCTATGCACGTGAAACAGGAATTTGTGATTCAGCTGCGACGGCGTGTGTGGTGCCGTTCATGTTGGAACCATCGGCTGGGTTGCCGCGCTGGCCCGGATGCCTGCGTTCCTGTTGATCCCGCCCCTGTACACGAAACAGGGACATGTTCCTGTTTTGTACATTGCGCGTGTTGTCCGCTCTCCCGACCCGCCTCGCAGGGGTGCTGTGGCCGATGCCCATCCGGGTGTGGCGTAATATCCGATTTTTTTTTTATTGTCCCGCCTGCAGTGCGATTTGGGCTTTCCCC
>JALKAD010000299.1:0-16176 GCA_024500015.1 Ulva compressa | reverse complement strand
ATGATCTTCCACCAGCTGGCAGAGATGACGGCGGAGTTGACACGGCAGCCGTCGCAGGCGGTGTAGCGGCCGCCGTAGCTATTGGGCTGGCTATTGTTGGCTTTATCGTGTACCGCATGCGGAAGAACCACGACAAGCCCATTGAGGAGGAGTTTGGCCCTGGGAAGCGGACGCCACCCGTACGCTTTCTTTGCATGCTGTGTCAACTTGGGGAATGTGTGCACACATCCCAGTCATATGTGATAGCTGTTGTTGTATTGCTGCTGAGTGTACCAGTCGTTTTTTGCACAACTGCCGTCCGAGGTTGTCATCACGCGGTCGAGCATGTCACATGAATGACGCGATCCCCGCGCCACAATGGCGACAGGCCATCAAGGTTTGGTCTCAAGGTGTTGGCGGTGCGAGTGCAAATTCTGGAAAACAGAGATTTAGAGTGGCGCGTTGCTGACGTGCCAGCAACTTTTCGCGACATGAACGGGCAATCGGCGAGGGAGCAGGGCATCGTGGGGAACTACTCTGCAACTTGTCGCGGTTGGAGAGGCTGCGGTGCGGAATGCTCTGAAATCAAGGCATGCCAAACAAGCATGCCACAACGAGTGGAC
Source organism: Ulva compressa (assembly GCA_024500015.1). Lineage (NCBI taxonomy): Eukaryota > Viridiplantae > Chlorophyta > Ulvophyceae > Ulvales > Ulvaceae > Ulva > Ulva compressa. The sequence goes on along the minus strand of JALKAD010000299.1, from coordinate 15,574 downwards.
TGGCAGCTCGGGGAGCTTTGGCGCCAGGGATGCGCAAAAACAGTTGTCTAATTACATGCCCCGGCCGTGGATGCGGTCTGCGGGGGCCACACAACCTGATCATCACACACTTGTGTGAACCATTTGAAAATGGACCTCCACCTGACACAAAAATGCGATCACAGGCTTGAGAGTTTGTCCAACAGATTTGCACACAGTACACAACAGCCATGTTGCTGCTGCTTTCGGGGGCTGGCTTGTCCGGAACCGCCTGCAACTCTTTTACAGGCTTGCCTGAAACCTGCCTGTTTTGCTGCCTTTCCAAACTCGATTGGAGTGGAGTCATGTAGCTAAGGAGAGGTACTTCTAGGAACCGGTGTTCCATGTGCATGAGTGCCATGCATTGTGGGCAACAATCACTAGCTGCAGAACAGCAGACTTATGCGCTCCGTCTGCCACATGGCTCCGGTGATGAAGCTATAGTATACAGCAAGTGTACAATCCAGGCTGAGAGATCAGCCGGTGTCATTCATGTGCTGCAGATCATCGACCCGCATACGGACCCGAGCAGCATGGGCGGCGGCGGATCTGGCATCCCCGCGGAATCCAATCTGCCGTTTGAGCACCCGCCGCCCACTGTGCCGCCTCATGCTGCGGGCGCACCCTCCTTCGGAGCATACGGCGCACACGGCTACGCCCCCCATCCACGAGACCCCTACGCGTACGCGCATGCCTACGGCCAACCCGGCTGGGGCCCGCCGCCGGCAGCTCCATCATGGCACGGCGCACATCCCTGCTTTCCGCCCCCCGGCATGCCAGCCCAACATGGTTTCCCCTCCATGCACCGCTTCGGCAGCGCGCACTCGTGGGCGTCGGGCCGAAGCAGCGGCTACAACCCGCACGAGCTGCGCGCGATGCCGACTACAACCTTCACGCACGGCTCAAACTGGTCTGACTACCAAAAGTGCGCCCCCGGTGCCGGCAGCACTCCTCCCTTATCAGACCTGTGACCTGCTGCACATGGTCCTGGCACCCTGTGCCAGCATCCGCCATGCATTGCTCCGACACATCCCATACAAAGACTCAGGCCTGCTGCAAACTGCATGCTTCAACGGGGTGGTCTGCGTCAACTGAGCTCCCGTGGATGTGCTGCAGAGCCGCGCACGACTCTGAGTCGCCGCTGGACGCGCTGGAGGTGGCGCTGGACGCGATGTGCAGCATGAAGGAGGCCTTCTACCACCGCTACATGCTCCTCTCCTCCGTGGAGCGCCGCGTCGGCGGCCAGGGCCTCGTGCAGTTTGCCAGCATCGTCAACACGCAGGATAAGGTGTGCAGTGTGACTCTGCCCTTGGCGTCGCGCCACAGATGTCTTGTCCTGCTGGACTCCAGAATCAGTCGACTTGTCTGTGCTGTAACCTCAATGTGCGTTCGTACTGTTCTGCACATGAGTGGTTACGGCCAGGGGTCGCCAGAGCAGTGCATCACGTCCCTGCATGCAAACACCTTGTGCCCTCCCGTGCCCCTTACCCATCTGTTGCGAAGCATGATTGAGACCTGTGTCAACATTGTAGCGGTCGCCCTGGGTGCTTTGCAGTAGGTTGTAGACATTCACCGCGGCCATGTCCTGACAATGGCGGCAAGACAACTTTCATGAACTCTGCTTCCAAATTGTAAAGCCATAGCAAAACGTTGAGCATACCGTATGGTAACAGTCGCCTGCCATGCGGCGCCTGAGTAGTGCACGTCCATCATGTCACCGACATCGTGCATGCAGGCAGCCATCAAGTTCTACATGGACATGTCTGCATTCCAGCGTGAGCGCGACCTCTACCAGGACTCACAGCTCAAGTCGATGATGCCTGCAACGCTTGCGATTGAGGAGAACACATCTGGGGAGTGTCAGACGCCATATGGCTACAAGTTCCCGCCTTTCGTGATCATCGAGTGCGGCCAGAGCTTGGATGAGTGGGCCCGAGACAATACCAACAGCGACTTCATCACCATCTTCCAGGTGCGCACCGGCATTTGCCACACATCACTCTACGCATGCATCCTGGACTGTTGACTGCTCTGGGAGCCGCATGATGCGCCTCGTGGTGCGGCTTGACTGCGTCGCTGACCGCCTGCCTGCCAGTCACCCATCTTGCCAACCGGGATACTGAGAACTGCTAGAACCTTTTAATGACAGTGTGGCGTGAAATTCACGAGCAATTAGAGTTACTACGGTAGTCTGCCGTTGCAAGTGCAGCAGCTGTGTGTCCCGCTTGCATCACCACGGTATCACTGCCGATGTGACACAGGTTGCACGCCCATGCAGGCACTCAGCCACTCAGTGAGGGCGCTGCGGAAGCTGCACAGCACAGGCTACGCACACCGCGACATCAAACCCGGCAACATCCTGCGCCGGCCCAAGCAGCACGACTGGACGCTAATCGATTTTGGCTGCGCCGCCCAGATTGGTGCGCGCTCCTGGACTCCTGACACCTGTTCATTATTTTATATAGTCCAATGCGAACCCCCAGCATCAACTTAGCCCTGCCCGGCGCTGGCCGATGCACTCCCGGTGGCTCTTGATATCATCAGCGCCGGCATTGTCATGGCAGCTGCTGCTTTGGCGGCAACGCAGCCCACTGTTTGCACCATCTGCGCCGTCATCTGCGCTGCCAATGAAGCCTGTGACCCAAGTGCCACAGCATGCCAACGGCTGAGACTGGGAACCAGTGGTCCCCTGTCAGGCTGGATCACCTGCACCCACCAGGCCGGAGAGTGATCTGCGCAGGCACAATTCAAACACACATGCATGCATGCAGGTTCAACGGCAGGCCTTGCATTCTCGCTCAAGTACGCGCCACCAGAGGTCATGGCCGCCGTGGAGAGTGGCTGCCGCACGATCCACGTCGACGCAGCCGTCGACATCTGGGCGATCGGTGTGATCGCGTACGAGCTGCTGACCGGCGAGCGCGCCTTCCCGGCAGACGGCTTGACCGCGGCAGAAGCTGAGAAGAAGGCACAGGACGCGATCGCGGGCCGCACGCAGTTGCCGTGGGAGGCGCTGTCGGACGGCGCGAAGGAGCGGCTCGGGAAGATGCGCGGCCTGAAGCGCACCGTGCTGCGCTGCCTCGAGCGTGACCCCGCGAAGCGGCCGAGCGCGGAGGCTCTGCTCAAGTCGTGGGACCACACGTTTGACGACATGCAGACGCGGGGCACGGACTGGAGCATGGGCTCGGCAGAGACAAACCAGTCCAGCAAGCCGTGATACCGGGCTGCTGTGCCTGTGCTCTGGGGGTCTCTTTGTTTTTGCGGGGCGGTGCGGTTGTTTGGGTGCAGTCGCATGCAAACCGACTGCGCACGCTGTGCAGCCTCTGCCTTGCGCTGTGGTTTGAGTTGATGATGCGAGTTTTGGTGCACAGTTTCTGCGTGGTGGGGCGCGCACGGGCTGCCCGGTGCAGCGGGCTGGCTGGTGCGACCTCAGGCTGTGCACATCGCTGACCCCACGAGTGGCGTGGTGCGCTGCGTTCAACCTGCATCGGTTGAGTAGCTGTCGGCACAGCTGCTGGGCCTGATGCCGTACTTGTGATTTCCCGATGCTGATGTACGGGGCACGCGCAACGCACCCTGCTTCGTGCAGCTCCCCCACACAAGAACTATGCCAGCCACCCTTCTGACAGCCTGCACGATGCCATGTCTTTTTCCGTGTGTCTCTGCGATGATGGACAGTATTTCTTTGTATTTGGCGGCCTGGCCCACCTGGGGCGCCTTTTGCCCCTTCGGCAGCATGGGCCGCCCGCGATGCCCTGAGCGACAGCGTGAGATAATCACTGGAGAATCTTGTTGAGAAGTCGACGGGGCCATGTGAGGCAATCATGTGCTTTGACGTGACGGTGTGTCATGCCAGCAGTGACTTTGCCTGTGTCGACAAAAGGTCATGGCCATTTATTGCACTTGCACACCAAGTTTCCAGTGCCAGCTGTGGCAGCAAGTAGGTGTGAGTGGCTTCTGCTGTTGAGCAACTGAGTCACCTGCATGATTGCAGCAAGTGGCATTAGTCGCATGTGCAATGTTGTTTGCGTTTGTGGGCCGCCGTAATGCACATTGTGCTCTGTACAATGTGTTAAGGAGCTTCAACGAATTAGCCTTTGATCAACACGGCGGCGAAGAATCCTGCAGTATCATGCTGGTGCCCAGGCTTTCCATGAGTAAACGGTACACTGATGCGATAAGCGTATATGAGACTGCTTTCCTGCGCTCGTCCACTGGTGCTTAGCAGTCTCCTCTGCTCATGTAAACATTTCAAACCAATGGCCATGGCCACAATTAGGGTCCTGTGGCGGCAAACATTCAGCTCCGAGTTCTTGTCAGTCGCGTTTTGGTACATTGGCCAGGGATCGAGGTTGCCACCTGTGCGTCACACCTGTGTGAAAGACAGCGACATGTCTGTGGTGCAACAGGGGACAAGAATGAAGGTCACTCAAAATCTGGTGTTCCCAGCGGTGTGCACCTCCGAAGGTAGTGCATATAATGGCAGGCGGCCGCTGCATGATCATATGGCTGAGGTGCCCACATTTGTGCTTCCGTGCAGGGCGTCTTGGTTCAGACTGCCTGCGCGCTGTCCTGCTGTGTGGGACGAAGCCGGACCCAGTTGTGCGTGCGGTGGTGCACCACAAGTTCTGTGCAGGCGGCGTTTGTGCCGCTGCTGCAGCGGCCTGTGCTGTCCCGCTTCTGTTGGACCCATCGGTTGCGATTTCGCGCTGCGCTAGCGCCTCTGACCGTTCCTTTTTTGTGCGCATGGTGGTGGCTTTTGCTGCTTGTGCGGCTGCGTGAGTTTGTGATATCCCCGGCCGCACTGGCGGCGGTGGAGTTGGTGTGCCTGCCGTCGTGGTCTCGGTTGCGGGATTACGTGCTGGCCTGCCTGGCTGTGTGCTTGTTGAGGTGCTGACGCCCGCTGCAGCGCTCTTAACCAGTGCAAGTTGTTGCTGGTGCACTTGCGCGAGAGGATCACATTGGGGTTAGGGCCTCGGGGTCAGGTTCCACAGGTTACAGACATTGTGCTGAGACAGTCAAGGGTCATCTGGGACTAGACCTGACGTGATTCGACACTGCCCATATCATATGTGTTACACAGTGATAGGTCTAGGACCCAGCAGTGCCGAGGCAACAGACCAGGCAACACGCAAAAAGACAGACAGCCCATCGCAAGCACCGAGCCCCGAGCGCTATGTGTGACTTCGAATTCAAGCGCGCAAAAACGGGAGTTCCGTTTTCACCATCACCGCTCGCCGGGTAAGCCCGGAAAACTTGAAGCACAAGCTATCATCACCGGGAATCCAGGGAAGCCCTGAATTTTCCTCGTCAGCGTCGCTGACCGGCCTCTCTATGGGATGTTGAGGCCTGGGCTACCTGGGGCGCCAGCTGCAGGACGCATTCCGTATGCGGCCGCGGTACACGTAGAGCTGTGGTGAATATTCGGCGTTAATGACACGAATTCTCAAATACCAATAGGTCAACTCTTTAGTATGTGCTTTGATTGGAATGGGAACTCCTAACGGCGACTCGTCTGCTCTGTTTAACACGGCGCCTTTCACCGCGGCCGGATGATCGCGCTGCAGGCCACACCGGGTCTGCTCTACACGATGGGCTTCCTGTCGTACCTCCTCGCTGGTATGTGCAGGCTTGCGGCCATCGGTGTACTGGGGAATGCTCAGGAGGTGCCGGTTGCTTCTGGCGAGGCCCTGCAAAATGCTGTCCGCGCTGGTGAGCGTGCTATTGTGATCACGGAGCATCTGGATGTCCGTCAGTTTGCAGCTCCTATAGCTGTCATCAAGGAAGACATGTCTATACGGGTATGATCATCTCGTGAATGTTTTCGAATGGCCTTGGCAAATTGGCATGCTGTTTGCTGCTGGGCGCTTGCCAGCGCAGTGTCCCCTGCACGACTAAGCTCAACTCGAGCTCAAGCTCTCTTATATGTTTTCTGTGGCTCGGCTGTGTGCGGGTCGAGTCAGCTCCTCCCTTTGAATACTGCCGTGTGCGGGGACAGCGGTTTTTGATGAAACGCCAGGTCTAGGCATGCCGGCTGGTTTCTGGCGCTGTCGCAAACGATCGGAACTGAGCATGGCAGGAACATATTGGTGGTTGCCGACTAGTGTAGCGGAGCTGCGTTGTTCCCAGGCACGTGTGGCATGTACACGCCCATGGCCATGGCCGCACCCGCGCGCGAGACGAGCTCAACTTGATCACCGATGATCACACAGCGACACAGTGTGTGTAACACAGCGACACAGTACACGCCTGCATGCAAGCGAGCTGCCGCGTCTGTTTCGAATAGATATCGTATGCGTGTACCGGTGTTCCCGAAGTAGGTCTTTCCGAGCAGGCATGCACCTCGACATGGCCCAGCCGAATGCGCTGAGGTGCGCAAACATCCATATATGTCTACGGCTTGACCCTCGAGATTGTCCCGATGTATGCTCGCAGGCTGCACTCAGCATATCCATGTATACAGGGCGAGTGCACGTCACCTCTGCCACTGTGGGTCCCACAAGATCTGGATCCCGCCCTGCTGCCGCGGAAGCCAAGCCAGTGCCTCATCTTCACTGATGAAGAGCTCTTCGAAGTCCGCAGCACATCTTTTGCACGTGTCACTGTCGACAACCTCTACGTCCGCATGCAGCAATTCACCCTCTCACAGTATAGAGTCAAGATGACTACATTCAGTGGCACCTCTGTCTGGATCTCCAATACAACCATGCAAGGCGATCGTGGGATCATCGAGGCGATGTCTCTGTTCAAGAATGTGGCCCTACACATCAGCGGTGTGCCACTCTCCTCCTCCACCTTCGTGTGCACACGCCATGCTATGGCATACTATACCTGCGCAAGGGATGCATGCATGTCACCCTGCGTTACCGTACTGTGACAGTGGTGAACCGACATACGCAGGCACGTGCACTACCAGCTCAATCCAAACAGGTCAAAACAGCAAAACAGGACATTGCTGTCTGCGTTGTGGCACTGTGTCTGAGCAGACAGCTAGCTAGTCCCGTAGCACCGGTGGCGCTCGCACCCAGCCCATCTATGCCTGCCCCCCACGTCTCATGTGCGGCAGCTGCGGTGCAGACAGCATGCTGACCAATTTCAACAACACCCGCGGGCCGCTGTTGGTGATTGAGAAGAACAGCAGCGCCGTCTTTGAGCGCTGCACAATCTCTGACATCACCAACCCGGAGGTCAACGGCTCTGCCGTCTGGGCCAGCGCAGTCGCAGCGCGCAAGTCTTCCTCTGTGCTGCTGCGAGACTGCACTCTCACCAACGTCCCGGAGCCCTTCTTCGCCTTCTCCCTCACCAGCGCCGGCGTCTTCTACTCTGACACGCCGCTGCAGGTGTACCAGTGGGACGTAGAAGAGACATCCGTCTCGCAGGATGCGACAATACTGGATGTGCGCCCGGTTGCTGGCGCACCGTTTCTGCGTGCAGAGGACCGCCCGGCCCCACCAGGCCTGATGTCCGCACAGCCGCTCATGGTGCGACGCTAGCCATTCGACCTGCTGCATCTGACATCGGCATTCCTCATATGTAGCGGGAACGCGCAATGCAACAAACATGCCCAATCCTACATAGGCGGGGTATGCACCGCGCTGGCATACAGTCCGTTCCGTGTTTGGCATGGGTGATTCTGCGTCCACGGTGGCGTTTGGAGCACGAACTCTACAGTGTTGTGCTGAGCCTGCAATCTTGTGCCACCGGCAGTGCAAGAAGCGCGCTGCAGTGCAGCTGCATGTGACGCTAGTGCATGTGCTATCAAAGCAGTACAGCAAGTGCAGACTCTCAAGAGTCAAGATACACAGTCTAGACTATAGGGTCTAGAGGCTCAGCGAGACTGCGAGTGGACATGTGTCACACGGTGATAGATCTAGCACCCAGCAGCGCCGAGGCAACAGACCAGTGTTGAGTGGACATGTGCAGGTTGCAGTGGACAGCAAGACTGCCAATGTCCGCAATATGTATTTTTGGCATGTCCTGCATTTGTATGCATGCATAGCACGAGCATCACGCAGTGCTACACAAACGAAGTACTGTCGTAAGTGTATACTAAGGTTGTAGTACAACCTGACTGCCTAACACATTTCAACAAGATGGGCCCATCGGTCTACCATATGCATAGCATCTTGAACCCCGTGATGTACTATGCGCTTATCAGGCCATTATTTCCCTGCTGTGGTCTTCGGCGAATCGACGTGTTCTCCGTCATCATTTGTCACCGTCCAGGCTGACTCTCAAGCGACAGCCTCAACGCCTGCGCCTGTCAGCCAACTTCCAGCTGCCACCGGGCAGTCAGACAATGCGCCTCCGCCAGCGTCCACCGTTCTGACCACCGTTCTGCCGCCCCCTCCTCCCTCTCTTCCTGCGCAGCTGCCGACCCTGACCGAAGACCGCGGTGGCATGGACATGTCCGCGCTCTCTGGGGGCATTGCGGCCGCGGCAGTCGCAGTGACTCTGGTGGCGCTTTCCATTTTCATTGGATATCGCCTCAAGAAGAAGCGCGGCCTCCAGAGGAACCGTAAGGCCTCGACTGCGAAGTACCCGACTGTGCGCACCCGCACCTGCACAGTGCTGCGATCTCTGTCACATTCGCGATGACGATGAGCGAGCTGTGCCAGTGATCATCATGTACCTGGTCCATCTGCGTTGCACAACACAGCTTTGCGCCACAGCCATTCCCCGATCTATTGCCCATCGTCAACGATGTGACTGCATAGCAAATCTTTTGATGCTTGCAAGGAATATGGTATACATCACGTGCGGCAGCTGGTGCAATGAGATCTGCTGTCCTCGCACCTGTGCAGGTGTGCCCAGCATTGTTGTCCTTGCACGCATGATGTCTGTGTGTGAGATCAAAGCATGAACACGCAATGCGCCTTCAAATTACAATTTGTAGCTTATAACGACTTGCAGAGCTTGGGAGGAGGACTTGGTAGCCAGAGCAGCGGGGGGCGGGGAAGCGCACAGATTCAATCCGCAGCGCAATGGCCGAGCGGAGGCCACAACAGCAGCAACGGCGCGCGTGGACAAAACAGTGGAGTTCGGCCAGGCCCTACAGATCGGCCAGGCCCTACAGCAGTGCAGTCCGCAACGTATGCCACACCAGCGCCTGGCTCTCACACTCACCCTGCCCCGATTGTGTATCCGAACATGCATGTGCATGGACGGGCGGTGGGGCGTGTCGTTGGATTCAGTGCCTCTGAACTCCGACCCACAGTCACGACGACCACCACCGGAGGAACCAGCTGGGCGGACTATGAAAGGTGTGCCATGTGATGCTTTGTTCTGCACATCGTGCATGGCCGGCGCCAAGAATGGGAGCACGCTGTGCATTACCGTACTTGTCGCAGCATTTGCTGTCCTTGCGGCTGTTTGCATTGCCACCTGCAGGTGCCTGCCTGGATGCAACATGTATGTTGCCTTGGAGACACGTGTACACCAGAAACAGTGAATCAGTGTCTGAGCTCCTCCCCTAAACATTGCTATAATGTACTGCTGCAGCATAGTGCATGGTGGGAAAGTCTGGGTAGTCTGTCACAGAGACATTCATGCTCATCCGTGAACCAACGAATCAGCATGCCGTCGGCCACATGCCAATGCACCCCATGTGCACCCCGTGTGATTATTTGTAAACCGCTCATCCCAGAACGTCCTGCAGGGCCGCCAGCAAGGCAACGACGGCTTTGCATGCGCTGGAAGTTGCGCTGGATGCAATGTGCGGCCTGGAGGAGCCGTTCTTCGGCCGCTACATGATCCGCTCATCCATGCAGCGCCGCGTCGGCGGTCAGGGGCTCGTGCAGTTTGGCACCATCAGACACCAAGATGACAAGGTGAGACAGCTGGGCCCTAAACGATGAGGAATCAACACCCCTCCTCTGCTGGCACATGCCTGGCACAGATGGTGTGTGGGAGTACACCGTGCCTGATGCGTGCCTGCTAAGCACGTGTGCCGCAGCTGCATGAGGCACGCGAGACCCGTTTAAAGCACATCGTTAGAGCTTTCACGACCCCAGTTTGCACGCAAATGCCACTTCCAGATGGGTTCAAGACTCTTCAACCTGCTGCAGTTCTACGCAATTGTGAGGCGTACACTGCCGTGCCATCAGATGTCAGCATGCATCATCTCTGAACAGCATCTTGCAGAGGAACACCTGTGAGTGTCAACCTGAGGAACTACATTGCATCATCAGAGACACACATCGGAATTGTTACAGGTGGCCATTAAGTTCTACATGGACACTTCCGCGTTCCAGAGGGAGCGCGACCTGTACCAGGACCCGGAGCTCAAGTCCATTATGCCTGCCACACTGGCGATCAGTCAGAACTCCTGTGGGGAGTGTTGCACCCCCTATGGATACTGCTTCCCGCCGTTTGTCATCATTGAGTGTGGCCAGAGCCTAGACGAGTGGGCGCACGCCAACAGCAAGGCTGACTTCATCACTATTTTTCAGGCCCGTTTCCACTGTGTTCCGCTTCTCCTTGGTCTGAGGAATAGCTAGTTAGACAAGGTCTGCAGCGTGGCGTCTCACTGTGGTCAGTTACTGCTGCTCGATGACGCGTTGGGCGCGTTCTTGTATGCAGGGTTGTCGCCTAGGAGTTTGACTGTCTCAGAATCGGTAGTGCATATATGCATGCATGCATGGTCAGCTGCGCGGGTGGTGCGTTACACAGCGTTTGGTGGGTACGTTTTGTGCAGGAGGGTGTTTGATGATGTTGGCAGGGTTCATGGTGCTGCCAGTGGTTTCCGTGTCCGGTCTTTGTATATGGTGTCTCAGATTGCAGCTGTGTGACTGCCTGTGGAGAGCGACCTTGCCTACTTCCAACCTTGCTGTTGGGGGCTGCCACAGCGTCGCTGTTGTCGCTACGCTCTCTCCGGGCTAGCCCTATAGGCCCTGTATATATCAGAGTTTAGACGCGTGTAGCAACTGGCAGGGGCCAGTGTCTTTGGACAACCCTTTGCCGTAGACAACAAATGTGTGGCAGTGCAGGCACTAAGCCATTCGGTGAAGGCATTGCAGAAGCTTCACAGCGTCGGCTACGCACACCGTGACATCAAACCCGGTAACATCCTGCGACGGTACAAAGAGCATGACTGGACGCTGATTGATTTTGGGTGCTCAGCTGAGATTGGTGCGGCCCGAGTTGTAAAGGCATGTTTACATAGCAAGCATCGCCATGCTTGCCTTCCTCTGTGTTTTCCCTCTTTGTGGAGCATTCCTGTGTATACTCAATGAATCTCGCCTGTTGTCGTACCATGCATGCCCTGATTCATGGAGATCATCAAACGCCTGTCTGCTTGAATGTACATCCGCAGGCAGCCTTTGCTAAGCCGCAGTTTGTCTCACTTTTGATTGTTACAACTGTGTTTCAACGATGCGACGCGGAGGAACTGCGCAGGTACAACGGCAGACCTGGCGTACTCTCTGAAGTATGCACCTCCAGAGATCATGCATGCCGTGGAGAGCGGCTGCCGTACGATCACTGTTGATGCGGCTGCAGACATGTGGGCGATTGGGGTGATTGCATACGAGCTGCTGACCGGCGAGCGCGCCTTCCCTTTTGAAGGTCTATGCCGCGCGGAAGCAGAGAAGAAGGCCGCAGGATGCGATTGCGGGGCGCATGCTGCTGCCGTGGGAGGCGGCCGCAGAGGGCTACGAGGGGCGGCTGATAAAGCTGCGTGGCCTGAAGGGCTTTGTGCTGCAATGCTTGGAACGTGACCCGGCCAAGAGGCCAAGTGCGGAGGAGCTACTAAAGCGCTGGGATGATACATTTGACGCCATGACTGCACAGGGCTCTGCATGATCGCCCTATGCTGAGTTCAGGCGCCTTTGTGCTCTTCTGGCATGTCTGCGCTATGGCTCTTGAGTAACTGATATGTAACAGCTGCTATATATCATCGTGCGTTATGCCCCCACGTGGCTGTGAGGAGGTCCATGATTCAGGCTGTGAGGGGGGGCATCATGCGGCTACAAGTAGGCGCAAAAGCCAACATGACGCTGCACTTTGTTGTTCAGGGGAACCTCTTTTTAACTCTCTGCAGCGCATGCTATCTGTGCTTTGTAATGCCGACCACTACTTGTACGCCGGCACAAACAGGTTCCTAGCGACTGCAGACACATGTACGTGCTTTGCACAGCTGCGGCTGTCTGCGCGCGTTTTGCTGGCATGCGCTGCCGGGAAGCCTCTCACTCGACTGATCATCTCCTTCGCGACATTACTGTTGCACGGGTCAATGTCAGGAACACGGAGGAGGGCATGTACACGTCAGCGTGGCCCCTGGCATCACAACATGACACCTAACCAGAGCGCAGCAAAGCAACCGTCCTCTGCCTACAAATTACAGTCTGTGGTGTCAACTGCAATGCACTGATTCGTAATGGGCTGGCAGGCATTGTTTCCAGGCATGATTGGTTGTGGCCATGGGGCTGTACGAGACGGACTTGTGACGACGGTTTGAAACATTTCAGGTGACTTATGCGGAAGCTCGGGGATCCTTGCACGCCTGGCCTTCTCGCTGAACTTGTATCTTGTTGTTGCATAAACTGTTACTCAGTGAGACAAAGTCAGACCCATTCATTCAAACACAGTCGTTTAGACCTATCTACAAGTTGAGATCCAGTTTGCATTCGCACATGCGCCTGCTTGATCAAGTTTTTCTGCTGTACAGGTCAAGCCACAGACAGCACGGTGCCCGACACAGGGCATGAAAGGTATCAGCTGCCGCATAACACACCAATGCCACGTCAGCATGGGGATACAACTGCTATCGGAGGCCGCCGGACCTAGCCAGCCTATAGCAGCAACATCGGCAGCAGCACCGCTGCGGTCACGGTGGCAGGCATGGCCACAGGTGCGACTCCGCTCGTAACGGGTCCCACAGGAGGGTTCGATTCGAAACCTTCGGGGCTGCCCTCCGCGTCCGTGCCTCCAGCCTCTGCGACACCACCAGGCGGCGCCATGGGCACTGGAGCATCGCTGGTCGGCGCTCGTAGGACGTCCGGCATCAGCGCGCCCCCACCAGGTGGCGCCGCCTCAGGGCCGTTGGCAAGGTCTTGTTGGCATGACGCATTAAAGCAGTCGGGCGGAGTCGGCGGGGTCGGCCCGGGGGGAACCGGTCCGGGGGTCAATACAAAGTTCAGGGGCCACAGAACAGGGATCTCGTTGTGAAGGTCATTGATTGTGCCAAGGACGGGCGTGTTAGCCGCAAAGCACTCCGCCTGCACACAATGCATCATGCATCAGGCGATCTTCTGCCGGTGCACGCACTGACACGCAGGCCCGAATGGCGCAGTGGCCGTGTGTGTCCCTCGCGTGCCAGATTCTGGCCCCAGCTGCAGGGCCAGGCTGCCGCAAAGCTGCGCGTGCCCAGGGGACACCCTACATGCCGGTGTTTGTAAGCTGCCAGCAACATGTGCGGAGGGCATAATGATTCAGACAAGCGCAAGTGGAGCCATGTGCAACTGTGGGCAATATACGCTTTGAATAGAAGCAGTGCGAACCACAATTTGAAACATGGTTCGGCTCCTACAAATGCTGCGGACGACACGGCACAGAGCATGCCAGAGGCTGCATAGACACACATGTTCATCTGGTCAGTGCATGAGAGTGTTTTGCGGAATATGTCACCGGCAGTTCTCCTCCCGTCTTTCTAGGTGACGGAGCTGGAGCTGGGACGGCTTGTGTCCACACAGTAGATCACTCAGGCTTGCGTGGACGAGGAACATCCGGTCACCGGAGTCCGTTGCGGCACACACTCATAACTCATAACTGATAACGTGCTTGGAAACGGCGACGCACCTCGTTGGTCACAGTGCTGCATGCATCCTGAATCTTGTTCACGGTTGCTGCTATGCTGGCGAGGGGCGTCACATCGCTAACATTGAACAGACGTGCGTACGCGGTCGCACACGTGGGGGACGTGACGATGTTGTGGCCGGCACTCGAGAAGCAGTCAGGGTTGAGGCCAAACGGGGGGTCGCACGCGAGCAGTATGCTCCCAAAGTTCCTGCAACACCACTGGCAGGTGTGTGTGAGGGACCATCATCAGCCGCTCGGAATAGATCGCTGCGTGGGTGTGCAATCATGCTGCAGAGCTCGGCAGTTCTGTGTGTTCGGCATGCGGCTGTCATGCATGAAAACCCGGCACGCGAGTCGCTCAACATGCAGCACAGCCTGTTGTGACACTGCGATGTCTGCCACAGCAGCGCCCGGACTGCATGCCTTGCCGAGCGCGGCCAGATTCTCACAGGCACGCACGTGGCAAGCACCAGACGACAGCGCACAGCACAGTGGAGTGAGAGAGAGGCGCATGAGTGTATGTAGGGCACCTGAGGAAGTCATCAATTGCGCCAAAGGTGTCGACGCACTGCACCTGGGACAAGTCATCTTGTTCTAAAAGGAGCTCAAAGTCGTCAGATTCCAGCCACTGGACAAACTGGAAGGACTCCAGATCCTTGACGGTTTTCGAGGCGCAGTTGTTGCTGATGTATTCGGCCAGGCGGTCGGGGTCCTCCAGAAACGCCGTCAGCCACTGGAATGTGTTGGGCTGATCCAGGATCCAGGAAAAGTCTTCCAGGTCAGATGGAATTGGCTGACCTGCAGTGGTAGCCCCCATGGAGTAACAATCTCACAGTCGGTCAGTGTCTGCGCTAAGCGAGGAAATACAGCACATCTCATACACCATGGTGTGCCAATCAGGGGCAGATACTTGCGCCAGGAAATTGCATGTGCCGATTCTTGCCGAGAGGCATGAAAGGCTCGCGTCAAAATGTGGGGCCACACACTGGAAAACAAGTACATAGTTCTGTTTTGCGCTTCAATTGCCATACGACAAAGCGCATGGCTCGCACTAGATGCATCGGCCTCGAAGACCTGCCGGAAGGCAGAGGCCATGATGGCAATGCTCTGAGCGGCCTCCTCTATTTCCGCGGATTTTGGGCATGCCTGCATGAGCCTTGAGTATACGTAAGGAACTTACTGCAATTCCCAAATGCCCTGCGGCAGGCTGCATGTTGACCATCTACCATCGGACAGAGTGGTATTGAAACATGCAGGGTATTTGTTGGTAGGCACGTTTGAACGCTCCAATTCAGATGGATCAATTGGGGGGGTGGGGGGGGGGGGGGGGGGGTGGCGTTGACTGCAGGCAGGCGCAAACATGGGATCTCACATTGGAAGGCAGGTCAGCAGAGACGTTTCCAGTTGACGTGCTGCTGGGAGCTGGGGAGTCGTAGTCGCCAAAAACAAAGCTGGAAGGTGGGGAGGCATAGTCGCCAATGTCGCTGCTGGGACCCTGAGCATCATAGTCGCCAAACAAGCTGAGGGGGGGAGGGGAGGAGTCATCACCAAACGCATTGAGCAGCGAGCGGCTGCCAGCACTGCCGAGTTTCGCAACACCGTCTGCGGGCATCCGCACCATGCGATTTGACCTCAGCTGTTCCGCAGCATCCTATACGCACATCACCTGATACGCCTGTCACACGTGTGGTGAGGCGTGCACTGTAGTGCTTCAAGCAGGGCATACACAGATTGCCATCTGGCGCATGCAGTGCAAGAC